>JAODAC010002620.1:0-53946 GCA_027575185.1 Mimaenictus wilsoni
CGCGTTATTTTCTGAACCGTTGTAGCTATCCATCTCTCGATGCGCTTAAACGACTTTTCATGTATTATAAAGTTGTCCAGTACTTCATTTAACAAAATAAAACACACATTTTTCAATTAAAATTCCACCAATTGGAAAATTTACGTTTGTAATAATAAATTTGATGGTATTTAAAAGGAAATAAAGCAAGCTGTAAACAAATCTTTCAAACTGTATAAAATGTAATATTTTACAATTTCAAAAATAAATTTAAATGAAAATCCACTATTAAACGGCATTATACGCCGCAAAAATCGAAGATAATTGAATAATGGAAATTCGAATACAAACGCATGTATGAAAACAAACGTTAATTAACGCGAAATAACAAAACTCTTGTATAATTGTAAATAGTTATAGGGAAAATTGATTAAATTAAATTACGAATAGTTTTCGATTAACATAGGAATAAAACATTATTTTCATAAATTTTAATTTATCTTGGAATAAGTAGGTAATATATATGGAATCAAAATAGTTATTGAATTTTCACTTATTTTAAAGTTATCAACCAATATATACTTTATTTTCTTTATTGTTTAGAAAAAAAAAAGTTTGTATCCAAACCAAAAGTGCAAAAAAGTGAAACATAATAGAATTTATTATAAAAAAACTTTATCATAATATTGATAATCTCGGGAGTGTTTTTTCGTACTTTGCTTCAAACATATTTCTCTACTCTCCGCTATATTTCACTTCACTCTGCTACACCAGCCACACGCAAGATGTGTTTACACTCGCTCACTCCTGACGTGCCCGCTTTTCAAGCCATCTGCGCGCCTGGAAAATTTCACACCGGCCTAACCATGATTTTCACTGACGTGCCGCGAGACCTGACAACGCCGCGCAATGTAGCCGCTCCGAGTGGAAACTCGCCCGCAAATAATACTGCTACGAGCTTTAATTTATAAAATTCTACTTGGGATTTCACTTGATGAAGAAATGAATGTGCTTGGTTGTTAATTGTTGGAAAATAATCTCGACCCACCTTGGTTTTAAATCATTTTTTGTAAATCTGCGTCTTTTGTTGCAGGTTACGACCTAATTGAGTGGCTTATGGACAGACTCAGTATTGAAGAATCTGGTACGTTACTTTTTGGCCTTTTTGAGTGTTTGGAGGAGTAAAGAGATGAGAGTATGGAGGTTTTTTATATTAAAGGTGTTTGTTTTGTGTATTTTTCAGAGGCTCTCAATATTGCCAATCAATTATGTCAATATGGCTACTTCTTCCCGGTCAGCGACTCTAAGAACTTGGTCGTTAAAGATGACAGTTCCCTCTATCGGTTTCAGGTAAACTTTTAAACTTTAAGTGTCGGGTGGGATGGGGAATTTGAAAGTATTTTAATTTGATCCATAATATCTTTTTGATAGATACTAAATTTTATTAACCCTTGGAGACTTGCTGGTTTCACCATGAAACCATGGCTTTAAAATTTTCTCCACGTCTGCTCACTGGTTACTTAATAATCTAATAATGATAATGAGTAAAATTAGATAATGAGTAATAATAAGATTCATATAACGTTCCCGAGGGACTATCTGTACGCAAGTAACAAAACATAGGCGTTATAATGTTCTCGGTGACCCTTTGTATTTACTACCAGGGACGTTCAGGTAGTAAATAAAAAGAGTGCAAGATAAAAAATGCCTAATTTTGGAAGAAAAAAAGGACGCCCGAGCAGGGACTTGAACCCTGGACCCTTGGATTAAAAGTCCAATGCTCTACCGACTGAGCTACCCGGGCCCTTATCTGAACACTTTTCAAACTCGATTTGATAAGCTGAATTTCTTTTATATTGAAGCTAAATTTTTGTACTTTTATTCTAACCTAACCGTGTAAATGCGCATTTCTTGTAATTTCACAGTCCCCGTACTATTGGCCATGGCAAAATCGCCCTCCCGACCAAGTCGAATACGCTATCTACCTGGCAAAACGCACTCTACGCAACAAGCAACGGCACGGCCTCGAGGACTACGAGCTGGAGGCGCTCGGCAATCTCCGTAAGAATCTCGCAAACAAGTGGGATTTCATTACGATGCAAGCTGAAGAACAGGTAATTCAAACACCTTTATATTTTATACATATTTCATACCTAAACATTTTGGAATATAATCTATTTAAATAAATATATATCGTGCATAACCACGCAATAGAGGAAATCTACATTAAGTTCGCTATCATTATCAATATGTTTGTAAGTTTAATTATATCTCGACATATGTTGGACTTTTCCGATACTTTTCATACCGATAAATATTACTTGAATTCCATTCACTCTAAAGTGGATATTGCAAATATATGATCCATAATCACGGCCAAAGTATAGATTTCTCATACATTTTAACATTTTCAAATAATTTCCAATGAAATATCAGCAATTAAAGAAATTATATAGATATACAAATACCTAGTTTATATACAGTTGCTTATAATTTTGAGTTGATACCAAATTAGCTATCACCAACATGTTATGAAAGTTTTTTAATACTTTTCCCGATAAATAATATCGTAAATTATATTTACTTTGTTCGCGCCATCGACGCTTTTGGAGATTATTCGTTCTTTGATATTTAGCTTGGTAGTGCCGACGCTTAAGTCGCGCATGCTCAGCAACCCCTATTGCCTGTCATATTGCCACGCTTCTTGTGCCGAACAGTTTGTAAATAAACTTAGTTTTTTTTATCCAGCATTGCATCGAGTAAGTACGTTTTAACACAGATCATATAAGATACCCCTCTCTGGCCGGTTTGTTTGAATTAAGCAGCGCCCCAAATGACAGCAGGAAGAACTAAAATCGAAGATATGCAACCATCACATAGGATATATCTATATCCAAATAAATGCAATCATAACAATTAAAAATAATTCAACAAACTAAGCATATTTGTTAGAGATATTTATTCTCACAAAAAAAAAAACATTACGACTATAATTGTAACAAAACAAAGAACGGGACTTATTATCACATGTGAAGACTTTTTACTATTGTTACTGTATTTAGTCAATCTAATTTTACGTTGCCGCATAACACTATTAGAGCTATTCAATGTTTTATTTCATTGCACTACCAACATGAATAATACGGTCAAAGAAAGTCATACGCCACAATACTTTACGTAACATTAAGTGCAAGAAATTACATTGCATGATCACAAACACCACATAAAAACGGTTGACATTGGAATGGGGAGGTTGGAATCCATAGTTTACGACTATCGGCAATTTTCGTATGATTCGGTCATGCTTGCGATTTCGGTAAACGCCGGTGCTGCCACAATCGTCGGCAGGATGCAGCCGTACCGCCACTTCCTCTCATAGGCCTTCCCCCTCACTATTACTCCACACCCCCTGGTTTTTAACCTTTCCTATCGACGTGTCTCGAAGTAAGTTTTTGTGTTTTTGTACGTGTTAATTCCGCTGGTGAACTCGCCAAAGCCCCTTAGATAGGGCCTTGCGACCCCTTACAACTCGCGGGGTAATAATTTTAAAACAAGCCGCTAACGCGCATTTACATACTTTAAAGGCGATATTTCGAATATTCGTATTATTACAACCAAGATATATTTTGGCGTTGTTTAAAACCGACCCATAAATATTTAATTTGAACCTACTCATTTTCGATGTTTTTTTCACATATATGCCTTAAGATAAACTAACATTCTTGTCTGGTATAAGTTCCTTTCTTCTTCAATTCTCATAAAAACCCATGTTGCCAAAAACATTTAAACAACTTTTCCAAATATCCCATCGCATTAGCCACATTAGTCCAACGTAAAATGGCAAATTACATTAGACAGCATGAGGCAAAGAACAAATACCCATCGGGCCTTACATCCCCCACGGCATAGCAAATCCAACATGCGGGAAAAACGCAGAGACGTAAAAACCGCAGAGCATTCATACAGTCCTACTGAAGCCGCAAGCAATGTATAAGCATCCTCGTCGCCGTTCTGTGCGGTGATTGCGCTAACAAAGCGCACTCGCAAACGACATAAAACATAAATTAAACGCAAACAAATTGCAATCTAAATGAGACAAATACCGACAGAGCAGTCCCATACATGCCCGTGCTTTGTGCTTCGATAAATAGCAGAGCGCACAACAAACACGCGTAGCCATATGCTATTATCCAGTCATTATCAAATACCTAATTGTCAAACAATTTCGTGATGTAATTATGTCATGAAATTCTAATTTAGTGCATATAGAGTAATTACAGCATTACATTGTTGGAATGTGGCGCGCATATATTCCAATATGCTTTTTATTAAGCATAGCGTTCTTATCACGTTGTTTTTCTCATGGCTATATGTGTGTGTTTGTAGGGCAGAGTGCTGGCATTATTATCGGAGAGCAATTAAATGCCCCGGAGGAGGGCATTATCGTAAATAGTACATTCTTATCGTTATCGCGCCTGCACGATGGCGATTCTAAATGCTTTCTAATGACAGTATTTCACGCTTTACTCCTTTTGCTCGTTTAGATTGCGACTTAACCAAACAAATGTGCCTAAGTAATGTAGGCAGCCAGGCTTACATTAAATTGGTATAATTTGTTGGAAATTGTTGCTAGGCCACTGGCGGGACTCACTTTTTATGATGAGTCGGTGCAAGAAAATTAGACGACTCGCAAACTAAATCAAGGTATTTTAAACACGTGGCGGTTGGCTGTGCATAAAGCGACAAAATGGCGGTGGAAGTGGTTGTAGTCGATTGGCGAGACGATGTACGTAAAAATACCAAAATGGTGACGGTGAGATGAAGCACACGTTTAAAGACGATATGACTGACAGACAGACGATATATTGCTGTTAACAGTCAACTCGGTACTCTCTGTTTTACGTGACTATGGCTAACAGGAAACCACTTAGTTTGCGCGAAGTCAGCTGCGCAGGTGCATGCGCCAAAAGGTATTCGCGCTGTACAAAACATTCAAATTAACATGTAACAAAAAATGCCACAACTTACCGCCCACCTTGGGAGAACTGAATTCTCTCAATAAAGAAGATTTACAGAAAATAAAAATAAAAAATCCTAAACTGATTACAATTCAAAAAACTAAAAATATCATGCGTAACATGAATTCTAATTCTATACTGCTGAAGACAATGTGGTAGACGGTGAAGGACACGGTGGTAATATATCAGGCAGTTCAGGAGTTATTCAGTTATTGTTATTCTTTTAACATTCACTAATCTTCATGAAATGAATATCAACAAAAATAACGTTTTCATCGCTTTTTGACACTATCCTAACTTATCTTGACCATTTTATTTAGAATTGCGTTTGATGCATTTTTAGGTTATCATAACCTAGTTTGAGCATTTTTGTTTAGATTGGGAGCAATACATTCAAACAATACGTGATTGTACAAATAGTAATGTAATAGTACGCACCAAAGATAAATTGGTTCAAATGTTGCATAACAGAGTCGATGTGAAATTACGTTTGTTGTTTGTTAAATATTTAATTTAGTTAATCAATTATGAAATACAATTAAATTGTAACCCACATCAAACACATTCATGTTATCCTATCGTAAAATACAAAAAATAATCTCATATTATATTTTGCTCGTTGAAATTTCGATTTATCCAAACGAATGTGCTAGTAATGTATGCAACCAAGTTTACACCAATTCTAAATAGCTGTTTAAAATAATTCTTAACATCTTCCAATCTTCGTGACTAACATTAACAATAGTTCTTAGTCTCATTTTTTAAGGTTATCATAACCTATTTTGGTAATTTAACTTACAGGTACATTCAAACAATGCGTGATTGCATAAATAGTAATGAAATAATTAGCACTATTAAATTGGTTCACATGTTGCATAACATAGTTTAAGCGATTGCATTTATTAATTGTTGCAGTTGTAAACCAAATTACTTTATATGAAATACAATTATATTGTAAATTTCACAGGTAAACAGATGAACTTAACCAATTGTAGGAATACAAAATGTGCACCATCATTTTGAATGACTGTGTTTCAAGTTTGGTTCGTTTAGATTTCGACATAACCAAACAAATGTGCTAGTAATGTATGCAACCAAATTTATACCAAATCTGAATAGCTGTTATAAAATTGTTTATAACATCCTCATCCTAATAGCCTATTTTGATTATTTAATTTAGTTTGTGAACAGTACATTCAAACAATTTAAAGTTACACAAATATTAATGAAATAATTAGCAATCTAGTAAATTGGTTCAAATGTTGCATAACAGAGTTTATGCGAAATTGCGTTTGTTGTTTGTTTCATTTGTAATCCAAATTATTTTATATGAAATACAATAACATTGTAAAATTCACAGGTAAACAGATGCAGCATAACCTATCGTACTAATATAAAATGTTCACCTCGCTTATATCAAAACACGGGTAAAACAAGATGTATCATTTAGAATGAATGTATCTCACCTTTTGATCTTTTAAATTGCGACTTAACCAAAATAATTGCCGTTTATAGTATGCAACCAACTTTGCACTGAATCTGCGTAGATGGAAAATTGTTATGAGATTATCATAATATATTTTCAATTAATACCTACAAACAATGCACAATTGCACAAATAGTAATGAAATTGTTAGCAGTAAATTGGTTCAAAGTAAACATAGTTTATGCGAAATTGCGTTTGTTGCTTGTTATGTGTATAAGTTAATTATGAAGTTCAATTAAATTGTAAACCAGTGGTAAACACATCTATCTTAAGAGGACCGGGTCCGACCGGTACCACGTAGCGTCAAAATGTAGAACTAAAACGTGAAATTCAAACTTTGTTCGCAAATATTTTCTAATTTGCATGTTATAGAATGTCTATTATTGCACAGATCAATTCCTCATTAAATTTACTTTGTTTTGATACGCACATATACGCCGAAATGTTGGGTAATTATTGAGATATTTATCGTGTAAAAAAACGTATTTTCAGAGAAATTTTGAATTTTAGGTTTTTCATTTTTTTCAAATTTCCCGTATTGCTAGGATTATAAATCATACATCAATCGATTCAGCGTGAAAATATCTTCAAACTCCTAGGACAGTTTTTCATTTAATCACTTAGAACCGATATTAAGACTCATGAAAGTTGTCAGTGAAATCATAGACGATATTAGACTCAACTTTCATGAGTCATAATATCGGTTCTAAGTAATCAAAGGAAAAACTGTCCTAAGAGTTTGAAGATACATCACGCTGAATCGATTAGTGCATGATTTATAATCTTAGCAATACGGAAAATATGAAAAAAATGAAAAACCTAAAACACGACATTTCTCGGAAAAGACGTTTTATTACACGAAAATATCTCAATAATTACCCAACATTTAGCCGCAAATATTCATATCAAAACAAACTATATTTAATGAGGAATTGATCCGTACAGTAATGGGCATTCTGTAACATGCAGATTAGAAAATATTTTAGAACAAAATTTGAATGTCACGTTTAATTAAGCTGTTTTCTTAAGCTGTTTTAAAAATATAAAATCCTCTAATAAAGAAATAACAGAAAATAATTTTATACAAAAACTCAACAAGTAAACAAATCATGCACAATGAAATTTGTAATATAAAAACATTTTTACACTTGAAAATAAAATATTAGATCGTTTGAAAAAAGGACTAATATTGAAATATATACAACCACAACACAGTAGATAACTCTCGAAACTCTATGTTTACAAATAATGCAAAAAATCTTTATTGATATTGCGAACAAACAGCAAATGCTGCCAGAATATATTCTGTTTTATTAATGATAAATAAACCAAAACATGGTAAAATTCATAGAGCTACTTTCCCCAAAACGACACAAGAAGTTTTCGAAGTATAACAATGTAAGATTTCATAACCACACTTCAATACTAATCAAATTAATAAGCATTTGCTAAATGCGTCAAGTGCCCGACGATAGTAGTTATTGCGAATGTGCGGCTAGAATCTATTTAACAATAGATTACCTCTAGTTATCGTGAATTGTTATCAAATTAACACGAGTTGAGTGTACATCATGTACACGTTCCTATGACTGTATATGATCTGGCTTTTGAATGACTGTGATAAATTGGGATCATATTTAATCGAGCAAGACGGTTGCCAATGGACTAGAAGTGAGGTTAAGTGAGTATGATTGACAGCGGGTGGTTATTGCAGGTGAAGCTGGCGAAGGTGCTGAAGAAAGGCGATAAGATCGTGAGCGATTCGCAGGAGCGTGCCTATTGGCGTGTGCATCGACCACCCCCGGGCATGGTCAGCTCGTTGGAACAGTGTCCGGTGCCGACACGTTGTAGGAATGGAAATCGTACGCGAAAACGTACGATCGAGGATGGTAAACGTGAGGTAAATTGAATATATTGATAATATTGTTTGGAAGAAACATTTTTTGGGGTTGGAAAGGTACAGATAGGGTATACATAACCTAATTTATTGAATGTTAATAGGTGGAGTTATTGAAGAACAGCTTATCACGAACACGCGTTAAAGTATCACAAGCCCTCGAAGGTATGGTGCAGTACGTGGAGACATACTCGGAATACGATCCACTGATAGCCGGCACGCAACCCTCCAACCCTTGGGTCAGCGAAGATCTCACCTTCTGGCAGCTCAATGGACCTCTGTAAGCTCCACCTTTAGAACCTTAACACCTCATAACCTAAACCATCAATCGTACATTAACCATCCATCTACTTTCGATTGAACGTCGAAAGTAGACGGTTCAAGACAGTCAATATCAATTTACTGCATCAACCCTACATCAATTGATAATGATGTTTTGAAATAAATGTAGGTAAAGTGACGATGCAATTTCTAGGGTGGAAGCACCGACGGAGAAGAGGGTGAAACGATGGGGCCTCTCGATGGAGGAGCTCGTCGCCGATCCCACTGGTCTGCAGGAGTTTACAGCTTATCTGCGCAAAGAGTACAGCCACGAGAACATCCGTTTCTGGATGGCCGTCAACGATCTGCGACGCTCGGCGGCGAGTCAGATACAACGAAAAGTGGGCGAGATTTTCGAGTAAGTTGTTGCGCTGCGGGCGAAATCGCATTCGGCGCGAGCGCTGGGAAACTAATTAATTTGTGCTCGCTTCACAGCGAATTCCTCGCACCGGGTGCACCGTGCGAGATCAATATCGACGGCAAGACGATGGAGCGTGTCCACCACGAGATGAAGACGCCCAGCCGCTTCACGTTCGACTGCGCTCAGGAGCATGTCTACACGTTGCTGCTGAAGAAGGATTGTTATCCGCGGTTCATACGTTCGGAGCATTACAAGAATCTGCTAGCGACTGGTATTCAACCTTCGGCGAAAAAACGGTAAGATTTACAACGTTTCTCTCATTTAAACTTGGAAGTATATATTCTTCCCACATAATAGTAAATGATTCTTCGGACCATCACGTAGATTCATACGAAAATGAGAGTGAAAATTTAACTTAAAAGGGACGTTCACGCATTGTTCTACATTGTCCTATTTTGAAAAGTTTCTGTTAATGGGATTTTTCGCGCTTTTCAACCGTTTGCCCAAAAGAATCAAAGTTAATAATAACGTAATTCATAAATATGCTTTGTTTGCACCAATACTTACCGAAGAAAGAGATATAGCGTGATTTATAATGACAATGAGATATGCAGGTACTTTATGCAGATACTTTAAAAGACAAGTTCATTCAAAAAATGAAGTGCTCATAAACTAGGCTAGATGTAGAATCAATCAAATCAAATCAATGTAGAATTGGTGCGTTTTTATGAATATCATCCAGCGTGTTGCACAAATCAATAGAGCCTAATTATGTATTTTTGATTGTATATATTATTTATATTATGTTATCAACTGCGCAACAAAGCTTGCTGTTAAAGCCTAAATCTATGACAAACTTTAAAATGTGTTTGGGCAAATGGCACAAATGCGCGACAAATCCCATTATCACTATTTCAATATATGAACTATCCGTACAACATTTTTCATTCAAATCCAAGTCGGACAGTACATGAACATCCCTTGTTAAATGATTCAACATAGGCATAATATATAATAAAAAGAATTCTAATGACAGATGCACTGTTTGTGTCTTTTCAAAAAATAAACACTCAACGGGAAATCCTAATTACATAACTAATAACCTAAACAAACTTGCAGAATGCAATTTACTCATACTATAGAAAATAATCTAATCATTAACCTTAACTAACCAAGAATTACTATTATTAACTCAATCCTCGAAGCATAATCTGAGTATATTAAACTTGTTCCTTGTGTTAGCCAAAGTTTGCGTAAATTACTATATTATACCTATAGAACAGAAGTTCTTAGTTCCTATACCTTTCATATTAAGCCAAACTAGAGGAACACACAATTAATTAACAATCATGAACATACATTTACCTAGCTAGTCTGACAATACTCAAACAAAGGTTTTCTGTTTATATTAAGGAAACTCCTGTGATGGAACACTTTCTGAATAAATCTTAACCTAAAACTGTAAATCAAACTCATCAAAATGATCCAGAACCTAACCTGAATGCTTATTTCCCTTTGACAGCTGTCAAACGTCGGTAATTAATGGTTATACTCTATAGACGCCGTATTATATTTCGCTGAAACATAATTATTCAGGGCCGGTTATATTTTCTAATTATTCATATATATTTCATCGTAAATCGAAGCAACGGAGACTGATAAATTTAAATTTTAATGGCCCAACATTTAATCATTTTCGTGTACGCATAAATTGCAATTCATTTCCGCCAGTAGCGAGCCTTCACGAAAAAACGCAATTTATTTCCCAAGCCTCCCCATCCCCTAGAAAGCATCGAATTACCAATTTAGCCAAATCCACCTTTTCATAAATTGCGGCCCTGCAAAAGCGACTTCTATTTAGAACTCACTTTGATTCAAAGCATACCCTTCTGTAGCGTGAAATATGAAAAGGAAAAAAAGGTGTTGTTAAAAATTAATAATTATGTCATTGACCGTTTTTGACATGTCTGATTTTCGTTTTGGACATGTTGAAAAATTATTTTTTTCTTTCTTCGTAAGGCAAAATCATATACTGGACAATTAATAATTAAGAGTTGCATAATTAATCAAAAAATGATGATTTTTTGAGGGAAAAGTCAAATAAAGGTTATTTCAATATGATTTGATTGAATTTTTCTGTTAGAATTACTTAATAAATTGCATTGAAAGTTATTGACTAAAAGAAATACTTTTCTTTGTAAACGAAATTCATATCTTCAAAACTTAATATTAAAGACTTGCATAATTATACTAAGAAAACCCAAGTTTTTTTGCGGAGGGGGAAGGACAAATAACGGTTATTTTAATAGGATTTAAATGGAGTTAGGTATGTTAGACGGTAGACTGAATGACGAACTATTAAACTTGGGGCTGCACCGAGTCTGAGAATTCCGGATCCTTTTTTAATACGACCCAGCTTCTATTGATTTATTCCCAGGCCGTCTCCCAGCTGGATTGGGTGACGGCGGTGGTGGCTTACGGGAACGGGCGATGGGGGTGGCATGGGCCCGCTTTTTAATAACCGGCCACCGCTCGCTTGTCGAAACGATGCTGACGCTGGCGAAGGGTTAGAGGTGTTTGTGAATTACACTTCGAAGAAGGCAAGCCCGCTAGCAATGCTTCCCTACCTCCACCCCCTGACCCACCAAAGCACAATGGAAATTGCCCATGAATTGAAATGGAAATTAATGGATGAATGCCAAGCAGCCTGCTGGCAGCAGCTATAAAAATGCGCGATGCAGAAAGTTTGAATGCATGATTGGAAATTATCCGCGCGGAGGTTATTTACCGAAGAAAACCTAAATTAATCAAGAGAATTAAAAACTTCGGCGCATAATTCGACTAACGTTAATTACAAGTTTGTGCAGTGGGGAATGATTTATGCTACAAACAGTTGCGCATTTTCCACATAGGAAGTGCTCAACTTTGGTTAAGTTATTTTATAGATTAACAGATAGGGAATAGCATATCAATTGTCAGCTGTCAGATGGCGTTAACCCACATACTATTTAGAGTTTACTCATTTTCAGAAGTTCGAAATTAAGAAACTTTCGTATCCGTAAATACGAGTTTAGGATGATACAAGATGTTTGGAAGATATTGGGTTGGATGGTGTTTGCGGATATTCGTTAAAGTTTTTACTGCGTTTTGGGGGTTGCGCCAGAGGGTTAATAATAACTGCTACTCGTTCAGACTTCGGACGCGTGTCACGGCCAGTTGGCTGCCACGTGCAATCCCTACGAGGAACGCCACATACGCTACGTGAATCGCTAATAGAAAATTATCTCCCAAGGATTTTCTGTGATAAAGTTCTTCTGTCCTTGACATAATCAGATTAAGGCGATCCAAAATAACTTTAATTTCAAGTCCTTTCTCACCGAAATAAGTGAGCTCTATTATACAACTGAACTTAATCTTTCCATTCCTACTCCGTACCGATTAAAATGTAGACTCTGTGCTATCCTTTGGGAACACATTTAATTCATCCTTGGGAACCAGTAAATTAACTTGAAATATATCAGCCTGTACATACCTTCTTCGTCCCCGCAAAAATGACAACACTGATTGAAAGATAAACTTATTAAACCACTCCAACTATTGTCAAAGTGTAATATTTATATTGTAATATTATATACTGTAATATTTTATACTGTAATATTTTTGAAATATTATCTGTATCCAATGAAAGGACGGAACCTTCGAGGTTGCTGCCCCTCGAAGGACTAATTTGGAGCCATTCGATCCATTCGAAGCCATACTTAATCGCATTCTCTTAATCACAACCGCTTGTCAGGAGAACAAAGTTCAATAATTTGTTACGAGTTCTGTAAACAATGTAAACATTTACAGATTCTTCGGTTTTGGTCCTCCGAAAAAGAAAACATCAACGACCAGCGCACCAAACGCCAGCGCGTTATTACAACAGCAGGCAGCTGGAGGCGGTGTGAGTGGTGGTGCTGGAGGAGCTGGTAGCAGTGCACTCAACAAGCGTCGAGGTAGCGATCGTAGCCTCTCTGGCTCAGCCCACGAACTCGCCGTCTCCGGTGTGAACCGTGACAGCCGGGTACCTCATTCGCACTCGCAGAGCAACCTCAGCGATATACCCTACAGGTACTAAAGCTAATCCTATCATCCCCAAAAACAAGTAAAAGATCACAACATCCCTTGAACATATCAATATGACAACGAATACAATGAAACGAGCGCAGCAGACGATTGAGGTTATATGAATGTACCTCGTTTGTTGCCTGGCTTGGTATGCGTACTATGCAAGCAACCGTCCATTAAAACGTACGGTTTACGTATTTGCTATGAAAGGACGTTGAGTGTATGCTGTGCTTGATGTACGTGCCGTGTGAATGCTGCTGGAAGAATGTGTACATCTTGTTATATCGTTATGCGATCAAGCTTTTTGTTTTGTTTGACCGACCGTTTGCAGGGGTGACCTGGCCTCCTGCCAGTCGAGGCCGACGAAGACTGTCACGGCCGTAGCGTGCCCGTAAGTGCCGTCCCTTTCCCTAACCTCATTTCCACAACTCTCCGTGTTACGTGTATTGCCTATATTGACATTTCCTTTCGTTTGCTTGAAATTTTTGCTGATCAAGCAATATTGTGAATATTTTGATGTTTTCTATATGAAATCTCCTGAAGATTTTAATTTATTCTTAATCAAATCAAGTACCTAATCATATTCATAAACGTATGAAAAAAATATCACATTAACCACTAAAAAAAGTGGTTAATGTGATATTTGTTAATTTTATGAATGGTTTTAATTAATGTTCACGACTTTATCTTGTTTGAAAATTTTTTCCACATTATTAATCTTCATGTGTTGTTGGACGTTAACCGAAGATATCCTAAACCCAATGTGTGCATGTGATATGTTTGCTGTCTCGGCTATCATAAATTCACTAGAATCTTTGTGCTGAGTATATATGCGTGTGTATGTACTGTGCTCACCGAACATGCGCCTCAACGCACTCAACGAACTTGCTCAACTTAACCCCCACCCCCCAAAAGTTTTGCAGCCTCTTCACATCATCCCCATGCGTGCCTTCATTGAATTAGATTCAAAATGACCGCTGTGGGATACTAATCTTTACACTAACTGTCTGAAATCTATAATCTGCCTATACTTTGCCTATACTCTGGATATTTCGATAATATTTTGTTGGCGTTAGTTAAGGGACACATTGTTTCTTTATCGGTTTAGAGTGAAGAAGCCCAGTATTGCAGTGACGGCAGGTGCGTCCACTTCTGAGGATGTATGTCCTTGGGAGACAGCACCACGCTCGAGGAAGAACTCCACGGCGTTAGATTCGGGAAGCTCATCGTCCGACATCAGCGTCGCCGTTCAAGATGTCACCGAACGACTGAAGAAGAGCCACCTCACCCAGCAAAACACGTTGGACGGTGGCAAGTCTAGCCGCAAGCTCTCAACTGCCTCGTGCCTTGAGCCGCGGCGCGCCTCCGTCTCGGTACCGCTGGATCGTCGAACCGTGTGCGCGTTCGAAGAGGCTGTCACGGTCGCCAGCACTACCGCTGATCACCCCAGTGACATAGACAATAAACGCGACGACATCGCGGTGGAGGCGTCTTCATCGAAGACGTTCCGGAAGAGCCTCTCGGTAGCGTCCGCGTCAAACGCGCCCACGATTAGTGTAAGTTCCGCTTGTGATGATGTCGACAAGGAACCATCTACATCCAAGATTGTCATACCTGCCATACCAGTGCTAGCGCCCTCCCTTGAGAAGACTGACGAAAGTGAGTTTGAGTCTGCGACAGAGGAACCTGATCAGGAATCAAGTCTCTCTTTAGCCGAGGAGACATGCAAGGAGGTGATAATCATACATCCGCCTGATGTAACCATAGGACCGGAGATACCCACTCCGGGTACCTCCAAGTGTAGCCCACTCCCATTAATCCCGGTTTGTGAGAGAAGTCAACTTGTCGCATTAGCCCCACTTGCTGAACCGGATAGTGAGTCCCCAATCAGCGAACAGCCGCCAGAGACGTCAAGTACCTACATGGGTGAGATGGACGAGAGTATCGAGGAACGATCCAAACCATCGGAAGAGAAGACGGATTCAGGGCACAACGATGGAACGCCCGCCACGATGACGCCAGGCAGTACGGGTCCTTGCGCTGAACAAGGGGATGAGGCGCGGGCGAACGACGTGTGTCCCTGGGAGGATGAGTAAGTCTTCTAACTCGACCCCTCGAATCATCACCTCCACCTCTGTCAAAATACAATTGGCTACATGCACGAAAATACAAAATTTTTGCAAAAAATAACTCCTTCATCACCTAAAACCAGAACGTGTGTTGTTTGGCTGACGCGCTTGTTTTATCTGTCTTGTTCGCAGGAAAACACAATGCAATGATGGTTCTTTTAAGAAGACATATACCACTCTCGGGTTTCTCTAGATACTTACCGCCCAAATCTAAGCTGTTAACCTCAAAACTCAATCCCGATGTTTCTAGTCGCTCAACTTGAATACAAAATCATATAGTCTACATACAAAGTTACATACGTTCTGAGAGTGAACAAGTGAATACGATCTACCAACACTTTGAAACATGGCAGCGTGCAAGCAAAACCTCTAAAGGTAATCTCACACATTATTTATTGCTCTGTATAGTCAAAAATGCGGTTAAAAGCAAACGAAAATAGATGATTTCAACCGAACTGATTGCATGATAACATAACCTAAACAATGGCTTGGTGACATGGACCAAGGTGTTATACGAGCGGTTATAATCTAACCTAATCTAACAATAAGCTAGAATCTTGTGCGTTTTGTGGAGGTTGCGGTGACGTCACTGCTCGTTTACCATATTGAGCCCTTGGTTTTCGACAGTCGCGTCCGCATCAAAAACACACAACATTCCCTAAAAATTATCTCATAAAATACGCAGTCAACATCACAGAAGCATACAAAGCCTAACTAAAGAATTACTTAATTACTGCACAAATTAACAATTCATTCAAATTATTACTCAGTATATGCGTCACGATTAATGTAAGGCAAAAATTAATAGATGTCATTCAACGTCTACATGTAAGAATCACTTAACTGTCACGTGGATAAGTGTCAATAAGCTAGGATTAATCGTGCGTCACAGTAGCATACGCATGCGTCACATCAACCACTGCTACCCGACGGCAGGTGGCGCACGTATACACTGTGTTTGCGCGCATGTAGGTTATGTGTTTTACGCGCTAAGTAATTTAATTAATATTATACGTGTCTGTAATTATTGTCCTATTGCAAAAAAATGAACAGAAGACAAAAAATCTCGATTGGCGATACGGTGCAGTTTCGCCAATAATAAAAAACAAATAAAAAAAAGGTTTTGTGCGCGGTAAGATGACAGCTACCAAAATGGCGGCTGCGAAGTGTGAACTAGCACGTAATTAATTATTTGTTGTGATAATATTGGAAGTGTTTAAATGTCTGCATGTTCAATGTTGTACTAATTGCTAAGAGAATTACTCACTCCACAAACATCTTGATCTTTTTGAAGACAACATTATTTGACTTGGCGAAATTAATTGTAATTAGTGACAATTGTCACAAAAAAAATAATATAAACAGTCAGTTTTAAAATATGAAAAAATGACAGATGACACGAATGTCTACTGTCAAATGGAAGTGTTTTGTTGTCCAGTCGTCAGTTTAATTGAAATCATCAATACTGGAGGAGACACTGGAGGCTAAGAATGTCAAACTATTAAGAGCAAGAAATAATGTGTACCATTTTTGAGGTTACATATATTTTGAGGTTTCGAGAAATTTGACAAAAAACAATCAAAAAAACCTGTGTGCAATCAGAGCCTATACCTAACCACAAATCTATATAACCTAAAATTATGTTCTTTCGTCTTTGTATTCACGAAATCGAGTTGAATCAACCATTGACAATATTAACATTAGTCGCACAGAAATCGATTTGTTTTTGGTTAGGTTCACGTACACTCACACCGACTTGGATAAACAAAATGGCGGCACACGAAGAGGACTTTGATCCATTTCTGTCCAGTAACCATACCAAAAACAAGCTTTATATGTAGAAATGGCGGAATTACAAATCGTTTAGCGTATTTTTAAATAATTAGTGGACAGTTTTGCAAGGCGTTCGAATAACCGAAGTGATAAGTACAAAATGGCGCCCAACAAACCACACACATAATGGAAGTGCGTACTCGCAGTAGTACGCATGCACAGCTCAATGACACTGTCAAAATGTGCGTTTGGCAAATTGAGATGATATGTTCTGTCAAAGGTAACTAGGTGATATTTGCAAAGGTGACCTCTGTGCGGAGAAGACACACTAGGTTTAAGTAAGTTAACAAAGGAAAACCAATGTCGATATAATCAAACGTGCGTAAGTATAGCTTAAGTACGTCTAACTTTATGTTCCGTACTCTAAAAGAAAGCTGAAAAAGAAAAATATGCAAGTGGTTGTAAATGTTTAGAGAGATGAGAAATATACTAGTATACTAGTGCGAGTCATGCATTTACTAATTGTACTAAACCAAGTTTTTTGGCGAGTGATATGCGTTTACTTACTCAACGTGAGTAGACTTAGACGCAAAAGATGCTTATTTATTGTTACCGGTTAATTGCTATTGTAAGGTAGTTGATAGAACGTATGAAAAAATATGATAATAAACGACCTACCAACAGGAATACATTGATATGTCACTTTTTTTAAGTCAACCGAACGCGGTAAAAGAGTTGAAAAGAGTTCCAACACTGGCCTACATTTAAAAAAAAACGTAAAAACCTGAATAACAATATCGTATGTTAAGCAACTCAAAAATACAACCACAATCTGATATGTATAACTTCAATATCGAACATTTTATTTGTTAATGTGGATTGTTCTTGGGTTGTTTCCTTGACAATTGCGTTTGTGGATAAATGACAAACGGACACTTAAGGTGCTTATGAATATTTACATCTACATCTACGATTGCGTAGGATATAATAAGAAATCTAACATCAAAGTGTGCTTTACTCTTACGAGTTAACCTCTTTTTGGAAGTACAAGTAAGGTTAAATAGAGACTTTGGAGGTTACATTCCGTAAACTAAGCCACTACAAAAACTACAAGAATATCTAAAATTTGTGAGCGTTTCTTATCGCCTTGGGTGTATTTCTCTCCTTCGACTTCGAATTAAGCCATATTTGACTCATCTTAACTTCAACCAAAACCTTCTTAACCTTCACCAAAACATGAAAAGAACATGATATTGTACTAATGAATTATGTGTACATATGAATAGTGCATGTTTGCAGATTACAGACACCAACGGAACTGGTTCTGGAATTAATCAAGTTCAAGATTGCGGGATAAATAAAATTTTGCTAGTTGTATATAGTTTTATAATCGTGGCTATAAATTAGTGCAAAAAAAACACAACACATGTGAGACACATTGACACCGGACACGTCACATAACCTCACCCAACCAAAGGACATGCAACATACCTACATTCATGAAATATATAATATAAATGGTGTTATTAAGAAAGCAAAACAAAGATTAATTGTATTAGTCGTACAATTGTACTTCGACTACGTAAGAGTACTTTTAGACAGGAAACGGTTGATTGGCTAGACTGAGCTGGCTGATAAGGTTATTGTAATGAACAACAAATACAACCACGTATCGTCTAATGTGGCATATTGAATATGTACTAGAAACTTAAATTTAACAACAGAGAATCAACATGACAATTGTTAATAAGCCAATGTTATTATGAATTAATTCATTGTAGAAAATAAAGCAAAAATTATGAAATGTTATGTTGTGGATATTATTTAAATTAAAAATTCATCGGACGTTAAGCGGAACGAATGGAGTTTGGTTATAGCGGGTTAGTTTATAATGGTTGGTAGTTATCATTAAAACAAATATCCAGTGACATAAGTGGTTTTAAAAGTGGAGTTGGTGGTCCTATACTGGATCGCGAAGCAGTTTCTTAGGACTACAAAAATATATGAGGTTCTCTTGGATCAAATTGACCGACATCTCGGATGGAGGATCTCCCTTAGGCCATATAGACAGTTGTTTATTCATCGTTGCATTGTTTTTGAGACAGGTTTCTTTCGCTCAGCGCCCTTTGTATATTGTGATGCCACGTTCCCCTCGATGGTACTCTTTTCCATCGTTAGGTCGAATCATCCAATCCATTGTTGTTGTTTAGGTGCTATTCATTCATTGGACGTCTCCAAATCATCTAAGTTGCTGTTCCTGTACATGCTCCAATGTGGTGTCTTCTATTTCAGTATCTGACAGATGTGTTTATTTCTGCCTTGGTCAAATCTATTCAGCCTTGCTGATCTCTGAAGTACATCCATTTCAGTTGCAAGAACTCTGTTCTCATCTGGTTTGGTCAATAAACTAGTACACTCCTGATAGCGTCTCATTGTCAGAGATATTAATCTCCGTTTTCCGTCTTATTTTACATAACCACCAAATTCTACTTTAATGGAGAAATTTTAAATAAATGAGGACCGCTCTGCTATAATAATATTTATAATATTTGTTTGATGGTCACTGTTTTTTCCAGCCCGTCAAGGTCACCTTATAATGCAAGCACTACAAGCTTACTAGCACAGATCACATGTTTACCACATCACGTACCAGCAAACATCTTTCTCAACCTTTTGAACGCACGTGTTGTTGAAACCTGAGTTTTGCACCTCTTCAAATTTATTATATCCATATTACCACATCTATATGATCCATTCACATTACATCTTAACACTTGCCCTCTGCTCTCAATGTAAGTTTTCGTTATTACTCTTAACTTGATTCAAACCACGTCTATTACTTTGCGTGCTCATTAACAAACATACCTTCGATTACTCGTATCTATATAACCAACAAAGATAAAACCATTTTATCCATGTGAATATTGATATTGTTAATTGCTGTTATCGGCGATTCAACTCATATCGCGTTAAAATTTCAGTTATAAACCAACCCGATTTCGCAAAGAACGCATTCATAAAAAGTTGCGATGTCATCAAATCAAGACAAAAGAACAATGGAAATGGCTGCAGTATTCTTCACAAAATTGTTGGAGACTCAAGAGCCAAAGAAGGAAGCTGGACGAAGTGGAGCTCAACAATCAAAAGCGAAACAACCAACAAAGCAACCACACACGAAAAACACGTGCGTGAATAATGAAAAATCAAGAAATGGTAGTGCACCGAAAGGAAGTCAAAGTGGTCCGAAATGTGTACCGGCAAAGTCACCTTCGACTCAACCCAAGAAAACGTCCTCTTCCCAAGGAACCAACGTTCACGTCCATCTTAATGCGAAGGCAAATAATGGAAATCTGAGTATCCTTCAGTCATGTGTTCAAACCAAGCAAGTTAGCAACAATTCGACTACTAAGAAGGCGCCGCCCTCATATGAGTATGTACCTTCTTCGGATAAGAACAAACCAAGAAGTACCAGTTCATCGACGCGAAGTCAGAGTGATCAAAAATGTGTACCGTCCAAATCTTCATCACATGCCAAGAAAACATCCACTTCAATGGGGAACCATATTCACATTCATGTTAGCGAGAAAACAAAGAATATAAATCTGACTGTGGTTCAACCGTCAAGTACACAACCCAAACAAGTTAATAAAAAACCGTCTAACAAGAATGCACCTCCATCATATGAGTCAGTAATGGCGGCTTCCCGTAAATAATTTCGTAGGTTTGACCATCAAAACTCTAGCGGTTAAAAATGGGAAGTAAGTTATCTTTGTATTTCCGTTCGAATTTGATATCGTAAATAACAGATGGGAAAACAGCCAAAATTGCGTTAAAATATTAGTAATAAGTCTGCCAAGCATTGTAAAGAAAGTACGCATTAAAAGTAATCATGTCATCTGTAAACAAAAAAACAATGGAAATGGCTGCATTATTCTTTACTAAAATAGTAGAGGCTCAACAGCCCCAGAAGGGTTCAGCAACGAATAGCAGTAAAGCTCAAGAAACAAAACCGAAACTGCCAACAAAGCCAAAATCGAAACAAATGTGTGCGAATAAGGAAATACCAAGAAGTGCAAATACATCGAATGGCCAGAAAAACGTTCCATCCAAACCTTCAACAAAATCCAAAAAGCAGGTACTTCAGTTGGAAACCACATTCATGTTCATGTTAATGAGAAGGCAAGGAATATAAATCTGAATGTTCTTCAATCATCAACTGTACAACCCAAACAAGTTAAGAAAAATCCGGCTACCAAGAATGCACCACCATCATATGAGTCAGCAATGAAGGCCTCCCGTAAATAATTTCGATTAATCATTTCCATGATCTATGTTTCTATACTTTTTTTTTAATTTTACGAGTTAATATTTTTATCAAGACGTCTATAATAAACATTTATATTAATTTGAATTTTATTTACAATCTAACTCTTGAAAGAAAAAAGATTTTTATTGCAACAAATTAACTCCCAATGTACACAAAGGCCAAATATCCTTAGTTTCTAGACATTAGGAAAATCTCAATTTTCTTCTAAATTAGTTGAAACACTCTGCATTCATTTTTTTTTTCGCAGCACGGATTACTATGGTCATTAACTCTCATACCACTGACAATGGGCCATATCGTCGGATCATAATCAAATTATTAAAGCAATAATTTCTTAAAATTATAGTATAGAATTTTATAGCAGAATTAGAGGATCTATTTCGGGAGGATAATTGAGAAACAAACGAAAATGAAATGTTGTCCGGGGGAAATACAGTTATCTACATTTTCGAGCTTTTTAATTGAATTGCCTCTCCGATAGATACCACCAGTACATTGATTTTGATAAATTGTAGAGAGTACTACAATACCTTGTTCCTAAATGGAATATTTATTTGTAATTGAATTATTTATTATATTTCCTTAAATTTACACGGACTGGCACAATATAGTATGCATCTGTTAGTAATTATTATAAAATGCGGATATCTCCGACAATACTTCACAAGGAAAATGTTTTGACCCGATGTGTAGCAGTATCATAGGTAAAATTTCAAAGAGGCTACGCTCTCTTAATTAATTAATACATCTTGAATAAGCTTAATATTTGTCTCGGAATGTATTAACAGTTTTCAGGGTAACTTCATTTTTTCACTCAAAATGACTTCCTCTTTTATATGAAACCATTTCCTGGAATCAAATAAATATCTTCGCAAATGCTAACCATTGTCTCATTTTAATCTAATAATCAAATGAAGAAAAATATTAGAGAAGGTAAATTGTTTCCGAGATATTGCCGAAATATCCTTTGCTAATTTAGATAAATTCTAATAATCTAAAAACGTATTAAATGTGTTTCTGGGATTTCATAATCTAGCTATTCCTTCAACTCTGTGTTTCGCAATAAACAGGAAACACTGAAATTTTATTTCTGGTACTGTAACGATATAAAATTAATCATGGGAAATGTTAACCACTAAATTGGACTGAAGTAAAGAGTATATACAATTGAAATTGATATTGTGATGGACTCGAATTTACACTGAATTTATTAAGTTAATATTATAACGACAGTATATAAATACAATCATCGAAGGCCATCGCAAACATCATCATGTGGCTCCCGCCACAATAACAACAATGACAAAATGCGATTGTACAATTCTGACATCATATGCCGATATCATACATTATTAAAAACAATCATCGAACAAAAAACAGTGGAAATGGTATTATGCATTATTTTTCCACAAAATGATAGCGGCTGAAAAAAAAACAAAAAAGAAAGCAGCAGCAGGTGGCAGTAGAAGTCAAAAACGATAAAAAAACATGTGGGGGTAAGAAAAAACAAGGAAGTACAAACACATCGACGAGCAAAACAAAAACGAGTGTGTCTAAAGCGAAATCAAGAAGTACAAAGAAATGTGTACCATTGAAATCTTCCAACTTGAACCAAGAAAATGTCGATTTCGGTCAATGTAAATCTGAGCCTACTTCAATCAGCCAGTGTTCAACCCAAGGAAATGAAGAAAAATGCGGCTATCACGATACCATCCTCATCCTCATATGCGTCTGTAATGGCTTATCGTGAACAAGTGGGTCTTATGGACTTATTGCACTTGTAAATTTATTCAAATTTCTCTGAACACATTTATAATAAACACGCACTTTAATTAATAAATCGCATTTTATTTACAAATAGAAAGAAATAAAACAATCCTATAGAATCCTATAAAATGACGTGTTTTTAAATTAAAATTAACATAAACATCGAATTAACGTAGTATAGCACCAGGTGAGCAAATTACAAAATTACTAAAAACTTTATAAAAACAATTCAAGCTTGTAAATAACTAGAGTTATAAACGGATGCATCACTAACCAAGTGCAACGCAAACAACCAGGAGAGATAGTCATTTGCGTAACGCACTGACAAAATGTAAACCAAAATGGCGTCAAATAGAATGGAGAGATTTCCAAATGAAGCCATTTTATCAGCGGTAACGCAACAGGTCCAAAGCTTATCAAAGTGTTCCACTCCTTTGACAAACCTCAATCAACCCAATGCTACCTTTGCACAACCGTTTCATGTGTAAGCGCTCAAATTAACCTAATAAAGAACATCTAAAAACTTAACCGTAAAATCGTTTCGCATTTTCTCTCATACATTCGTCATATCGTGTGCGCTTCCGCGTAAAATATATATCCCCCCTCGAATATACAAATATACGTGTGTGTTCGATTCATGTACAAAATTTTACAATTGCTTACCACTAAACTAACGCTAGTCTAGATAGGGACACAGATAACCTAATACAACAACCGCTAAAATTAGGTAATTTCATTAAAGAGGTAAGTTTTGAATTTTGTTGTGTGAACAAACTAAAAAAAATTAAACACTAAATTTATGGAATGGAATCTGAACGTCATTTTTCAGTGTGAACGCCATATTTTCGTGTGTTGCTAGGTTTTAACGTTATTAGGTCTTGGGCGTTAGTTTAAGTTGTTGGCTATTAAAATGGCGGCCGCCATGTGGTCTAGATGGGCGGCGGTGGGCCATTGTGGTGTAGTGATGGCTGCAGGCTGTTGGCGAAAGAGTTCACCAGCGAGCAGCTGAAGTCGTCCTCGGTGAAGGGCACCAGAGCGGCGGCGCCCAGCAGTAGCAGCATCACCGCCTGGAAGGGCATCGAGGCACGCACGACGCGTCCCAAAAATTTGTAACTACGTCGCAACACGGACGTGTCTAATTCATCCGAATGCGTATTCCTAGAATCATAGATATTTGTATATATTAGTATGAATCATATATAATTAAATATATTACAATATATATATATATATATATATATATATGTAGTCTACAGTTTTATGATGAAATGATTCATGAGAAAATGTTATCCAGTATAACTTCTTAGTAGCAAAGTTTAGGTTATATTTTATAAGTTATACTATATAACCTAAGTTAAATGTAATTAACGTAATACCCATTTTAAAAAGTAATGTAACGATGAAAGTAGATGAGTAGAGTTGACGTTATGTTGATCCATGGCTGTAAATATGTGCCACTAAGCCGTGATTGTCAAACAGTTGAAACAAAGCTCTTTGATTAGTCAACTACACGTGGTGAGTATATGGTGTTAAAGAATGAGTAGTATAATAAAAGATAAAAAGATATTTACGTGTTGGTCTCGTCGGTAGCATCCCTGGAAGGGCCGGGCATGTCTTCCGGGCGAACGGTGAGCTGTCCAGGAAACGCAAACAAAGGTGAAATTGGTGCTTAGACACTAATAACTGATACGGTACATAATAAATAAAGAGAGATAGAGGTCCAAGTTACAGGCGTACAGGAGGAGATACAACATTGAGCAACAACAATCTGAATCAAAACGTAATCGGAAAGCTTGCGAAACATTCCTCTAGCCGTGATTTAAATCACGCAAAACAATAAAACTACGAATCGGTCAACTTTCGAACAAAATAGGTAAAAGTCCAAAATAATACTACAGCAACAACTACGCACACGTGTCCTTTGTGATTTCGGACGCGTAATTAGTGACTAGCATCGCGTTCGCTGTAATTAATCCGTGAAAATATGGATATAACCACACAATTGCGGGCTTTGTTCATTGACTTGCTTTTTTTCGATTTTTTTTTTGAAAAATAGAGTACTGCTCACAGAATGTGGCAACGACTTGATAAACTTACGTCTTGACTTAGATTGAGCATAGGGCCAGAGCCGACGCGCGTTTGCATAAGTGCGCCAGCGTCTTTGCCAAGCACGCCTGCGAGTTTCAGTACGTAGATGGTTGTAAGGCGCACAAGCGATTGGAGTTTAAGGCGCAGCTCGGTGAGACGCTGACAAATGGCGGAGGCGCCGGTGGGCGCATCCTCAGCACGAAGCAGTTGGTTGGCTGTTTCCTGCAGGCTCATTACGCGCGGCTCACATCGCTCGAGGTCGCTACGAAACTCGACAAACTGCATCAGCTTAGAGTCGATTTCGCTGGTGTCGGCGGTGAGATCGACTGGCTCCGAGGCGCGGATCTTCTGCTCCTCAGACTCCAGCCAAACACATAGCTCCAGCACAGTGTTGTGGAATTGATTATTCTAATTTGCAGGAAAATATAGCTTTTAATCTATAGTCTGTTAAGCATTAAAATTCAATCGGAAAGCATTTAAATTATTACTTACAGCCATAAGTGCATGTTGTAAGGAGTTGTGCCAATCGGAAGCCTTCTTACACACAACATCCCATCGCTTATTATCACCTGCAAGACGCTTGCGTAACTTGTCAGCTCGGGATGTGTCTTCCGTGTGGTCTGCTAAATGTGATCCGACGATATTCAGGGATCGCACTATGCTCTTATGACTGTCTAGATCAAGGACAAACTCCAAGTGATCCTGAATCACATCTTCTAGTTGCTCAAAGTTTGATGGTGGTGACTTTTGCTGTTTCTGAGTACCTTCAGCAACCTGAAGCCATTGCTCCAGTCGCCATAGATCATTTTCTAGCTGTGCCCAGTTCCGTTTTGTGCAGAGTGGACATAGAAGTCTACCAGCCTCACTATAAATGTACAATGTATTTAGTAAAAGTGATAGTGCACGGGAATTGAAAGAACTAAAAGAAACTTACTGTTCACACAAAAAGTTATAAGCATCAAACGTGGACCTGTGAAGGAATTAGTTGCAAAATTAGTAAAAACCAACTGGTTAATTTAGGTTAAAAATCGTTGTGTCCAACATAAATGATAATCACAAATATCCTTACCTCAACTCCCGTATTTTGTGTTCCTTTGCTTTCGCCTGTCCCAAAAGTTGTTGGTATTTCTGAGATAGTTCTTGGACACGATCAGACGATGCTTCCTCAGGGGTAGCATCACAATCATTTATTAGAGTTTCACAGAGATGATTAATCAATTCCACAGAAGATTCACAGCTAGCTGTTTGCTTTGCAATCTTCTTTCCGGTAGTGTGTAATTCCGGTGAACCTTGTTTGGGTATCTGAGCGAGAACCATGTCATCCAAGGTGTCCATATGCTTGGTACATTCTTCTAATGCAGCATATAACTCCATCAGATATGCATCCTTAGCACTTAGCGAAGTCATGCGTTGAAGATGATTAGGCAGGGTATCAACCTGTATTCCTGTATCGGTTTCAAACTTGAGGGTGTCTACCTGAACAGCTTCCTCCCTTTGTAGTCGTTCCGTTTGTGTTCGGATCTGATTCTGTAGATCCATCTTAACTGTTGTTATACGTGTCTGAATATCTTTCCAAAGCAATTGGTATTCGTCGATCATTGTCTGGATGTTGTTAATTTCGTCCTTGGATTTAGAGGACTTGGTGGTTTTGGAATTTTGCATCAGCCTCAAACCGACATCATCAGCTTCATGCAGGGTTTGGTTGTAAGTTGATAGTTCGGTTTCAATTTCCTGTTTTTAGAAAGAAGCGATGATTAAATGCTGATAATGTGGTTTCAAAATTTTGACTTACCTTGAGTTGGTTGAGCTTCTCTGAGGATTCTTGGTCGCCGTCGGAGAGATGTTGGAGCTGCGTGAGGCGCGCATCAACCTTTGCGAGACCAATAAGGGCGCTGCCCTGCGCGTCGCGGAATTCCGTGTACACGGCAAGAGCGTCTGCGCGCTGCTGCAATGCGCCCCATCCGCTCAGCAGTGTTCTAACTTTAGCCGTGAGCGCGTGGATATTTTCAGGTTCGGCACCGGCCGTCTGAGCGAGACGAGCATATGTCGTCGCCATGCGTTCGCGCGCCCCTTCCCTTCCTGCCACATCATGCCGCACCCGCTCCAGTAATGCACACTTATCTGCCAGTGGGCCTGAAAACGCCTCGGCTTCTGTCAACTTCTTCTCCTGCTGTCCCACCCACTTTTCGTGTTCAGCACATAGTGCCTGCAACTCCTGTAGCAGTTTCCATATAATCATAATCGCATGCTTCCTCTCCGATGACATCCCACAGACATTCTTCCAACGCTTCTCAAGGTTCTTCACAGCCAAGTTGAGAGTCTCTGTAGGGAAATTGCTCTTCCAAAGGTCGGCATCGGCCAAAAGAAGTTCGCATAAATTAAATACTTCTCCAATGTTGCCACTTTCCTTCTGTATACTCTTCTTGAGCTTCTCATTCTCATAGAGGAGTTGTTCGTAAGCTTTCTTAGTTGCTTCCGGAAACTCTATAGGTTTAGCGTGTTCATGTTCCATAGAAGTCAACCATGCTCGGATCTTAGCTATTTGCTCTTCTAGGGTGTGGATAGTATTTACCATTTCCTGTAGTTTACCACTTCGAGTCTTCATCAAAAGTTGAAGTCGTTCCCAACGTGATCGTACCTCATCGGTCCGCACCTGTAGATTCTGTTTAGCCACAACATCACTATACTCCTCTCCACAGGCTCCTACCAATTCCGTGCCAGTTGTGATCAACCACTGATACTCCCGCTCTTTGAGTGTCATTTCTGCATGTAGTTCCGTCTCTAATTTCCTGATAATCTCCTGAGGATCAACGAAAGGCCCATAAGTCTCAGTCTCTGAGTCTATTCTTCGTTCCAACTCCTTTGCCCATTCTACAAATCTCCCTTGCCGCGTTTCAAACAACGTCCTAAGACTAGTTTTTTCTTCAAGTTGCAGTATTAATTTCTTAACTTCATGTTCCAAGTCCTTCTTCTGGTGCCAGAGTAACCAAACTCTTTGACTTATTGTTTTCATATCGACAGGATTAAAGCATTCTTTAAGTTGTTCCTTAATTACATCTAACTCTTCCAAGTCCCTCGTCATCTGCTCAAGTCTAGCCTTCGTTCTCTTCAGACTATCAAGACGATTATTGATCCCAAAGTTAGTTGTTGGAATTTCCTGTGCAATCACATTCTGAATTTCGTCAAATGACTTTTGAACAGTATGCACCTGAAGTTCATAACCCTTGTGTTGATTGGAAATCCTCTCTAAGAAAGTCTTCCAACTCTCCATCGCCGCTTTCAGACTAGATATTCGTTGACTCAGCGCCGCATGTTCCATTCTTATAGATGTTGCAAAGGCGTCGTCACAAAATTGGAATATCTTCTTCTGTTGGGACTGCAGATTCTCAACCTGTTCTTCTCCCAGAGACATTCTGTCTATCAGTGTGTCAATCTGAGTTAGAAGTTTTGGAAGCCGTATAACGTAGATATATTTCAATTGGAGACGCTCCCGTTCCTTTTCCATTTCCTTAAGCCAGTGCAACGTCGAAGACTGATCAACAGTATATTGCTTCCAAGTTTGCAACCGTGTCTCTACTTCATTATACCTATCCAAGATCTTTGAAAGAGTTTCATTGTGAAGGTTAGTAAGGGTACTGAACTGTTCCATAACACTGGGTTCAACCCCAGCAAGTTGTTGCTGTGGCATGAGGACTTTCTGCTGCGTTGTAAGCAGATTTTGATGGATCTGACACAGATGTTGGTGCTCGGAAAGACTATGGACGTCTGAAGGAATCGTACCCGAGAGGAACTGTTGTACATGCATGATGTACTCCCTCCAAAGACGCAACGCAGCAGCTCCGTCTTCATTTTTCACGAGTCTCGTGCTGAGTCGATGGTATTGTTGGAAGGTTTCTCTGAAAACAGTCTGCCATAGTTCGAGAATTTCCAAGATGGATGTCTCAGTTGTTTCCGTCGTGATTGTGGTAATATCATCCGGATTCCTGTACGTCTTGTCTTGGAGGTCTTCAAGATCATTCTCAGTCTTGCCCAAACCAAGAAGGTGTTGGCGCAGGAGTTGCAGCTTCTCATCCGAATCGGGTTCATTGCCATTATGCAGTTGGCTAACGCTCTGTTGGATCGTACTGAGGGCTGTTTTGGCGCCATTTAACTGTTGCTTCGTTTGCGCACGCTGCGCCGCCTGGTTTTCGGCCACATTTGCGAGGATCGTGAGGGACTCCTTGACATCGACGAGCTTCCGGCCGAGCGCGTCGACCTCGCCGCCGAGCAGGGCGTCCGCGTCCAGACCGACGTCTGCCGCAATGTCTGACACCAGTTGGCGTAATTCAGCAAGACGTTTCGTGTGCTCTGCTAGTGTTTCTTCGCACACCTGATAATAAAAAAAATATTGTTTTTATAATCAAATTTTAATATTTCATTAGCCTAGTCATGATATATTTTGGCATAACCAACATTTAACTGCATTAAATCTATTTCTAAATTAAGCCAAATTAAATATTGAAACTTTAATTTGTGTTGACACAAAATATATTCAGAAATATAGTATTTTTGTACCACATATTTAATTATATTATGAGCCTTATTTGATATCATGAAACATTTTGTAATATAATAAACTAGAAAATATTTAAAGGTTAGCCAATATTATAACACGCAATTTAACCCTAACGATAATCTACGTAACCTTCAAAACTTTGCTTCGCAAAACTGCCTTTTTTCTCTCAGCTTACGCTTTCGTTAATGAAACGGAAAGCTTTGCGGAAACGCAGCGAAAATGGGAAAATGGGAAATGGACGCGTCCAAACAGACCCATTAACCTTGAACACTCATATAGATATTTATAAAATGCGTTGAGGTGTGCACGCGGTGATGGCGGCGGCGTCCCACAGAAAACGACCCAATTCAATTAGTTTCGATTTTGAGCGCGCGCCAAATCTCGCCATTCTCGGCCGCAAATGTATTGGACACATGGTACCATACCACACAACCACCATCCGACCAGGCCCACCCTTGAGTATAGCGAGTGGGTGCATGTGTTGTTTCATCGAGCATATCATCGAAATTGAAATATCGAAAACACGCAACCGTCGAGTGCAAATAAAGCAGCTAATCACATTTCCAATTTGGCCGCGAATGCCGTAAATTCGCAGTCAGCGATTTCACGAGTTTAACTCATTTCGTAAATCACAATATTCAGTCATGGCTGGAATGCAAAAATAAAAAGAGAGATGGTGACGCCAAACCGGAAATTAAGAAATCAGGTTTATATTTTCATGGTTAAAAATTGTTAAAATCATAACCTCGAGTATTTTACTATATTCTTATTGTAAGGCAATGAAAAAAGAAGAAAATGAAAAAAAAAACCGAACTGGTTCGAAAAATATTCATTATCGGTCGGAAACATTATCATTATCTATTTCAATTAATGAAATTTTCGAAATCTAAGCCCAAAGAATATTTTTACCTCAACTCATCAGTCGTCTAACTTGTCCTAACCTCCCCCAACTTAAAATCATTTCTAGTACTAATTTTAACCTAATTATTTCAAAATTGCTTCCTGACATTTATAAAACTACAAACTGGAAATAAAGAAATAACTGAAATTTAACATGAAACTTTTAAAATTAAATTTTAAAACTTTTCTATTCCAGTCAGTTTTAGAAACAAAATTAGCATACCTTTAATTCTTCCTTCCCCAACATTTCACATCACTTTTGAGTTACAATCACCCTCGTAAAGCGTTAATACGTTAATATTTACTAATTAACTTAAGTACACTCAAGTACACTCAAGCACGAATTCGGGGACGGTGACACAGATTCCATTCATAAAAATAAGGTCAGAAATGTGTGTTTACCGTCACAGCAGCACAACACGACTGTAACAAATACGCAATGGTCATCGGCGACGCGATTTCAGTCTAAACAAAAGTCCAAAAAATGCACACGCACAATTTCGCACATCTATTTAAAACAGTAGCCGCAGATGCCTAATGTAAACGCCGAACGTGCCGCACTTCAAAGCGCCGTAATACATTGGGAATGCCTGCCACTTTCAATGACTTCACTCAATCGAGATGCATGCAGCATCACTCGAATAATGATACATTCAATGCATATGGATGTATTTTTAGCACACACGCGTTTCGGGAAGAGTTTACGCACGCGAGGCGTTGCACTCGAAAATGGGTGCGACCGTCACGAGGATGCCTCTGCTACTGAATTAGCGTAGCCAAAATGCGAAACGCGGGGGTGAAATGAAAATAGAGGGAGGAATAGAGGGAGGAAACATTGATCTTAGAAGAGGGATGCTGACGTGTAGATTAGTGCGCATGTGTTCTACGCAGCACGTGCAGTTTAGCATATATCTTTCAAAATATAGAAGAAAAAGTTGCATTTAATGTTCCTGAAAATTTTCTCTTGATTCGAGAAACTATCAAGAAGAAAACTTAAAAATTAAAGCATATCTGTTAATTTAATAAAATCTCCAAAAAGTATTTGTGGAGAAATTTCAAAACGAATCGAATCATAACTTAATAAAAAACGTAAAAAATAGAAATCCGATTTTTAAATAGACATTTAAATCTCATCCAAGCTTATATAAGCTTATTGCATCATTATGTAATTAATTTAAATAAAATATATCACGATTTTAATTCAATATAATATAAGTGTTTAAAATCGTTTTTAAGGTGATAACATAGCAATATAATATTTAGTAGATGAAATAGATGATATAATAGTTATTTTTAGTCATCTTATTGCGTTTTGTCGTAAAAAGACAGTTGTCTTTTCATTACCCACTTCTTTTATCGAAATAACCATGACAAAACTATTTTTCCAACATAAATTTAACCTATTGTATTGGTGCCTAATGAATCACTAGGAAAATAAACCTAATACCTTAGCGTCTTATCTCATGATATCTGCGCAAATATTTACAAGGTTTGTGAAAACTATTGCAAATTTCCTTTATAAGTCGTTGTTTCGACATAATTTCGTGGGAATAACAATATATATTTTGTATTTGCTTAAAGTATGTCGTCAATAGTCTGAACTATTAGAATTTACTGAAAGCCCGGTCTATAGTTTTGGAAAAATTTGAATATTTAAGAACAGAAAAACAATATATTACGATGACTTCATAAAAATAACACTATTTGAATGAATTTGAAATACGTGTTGTTAAAAATATTATTGCATGCCTTACACAATTTAAATGTTTTATCAGTGCAAATGTTGACTACATGAAAAAATAATAGCAAATATGACTAAGTTCTAAATTTAAAAGTCTCGTCAAACTAATTAACTATGATTGCATTATCGCTTATCGTTCAGAATATACACTTAACGATCTTTAAAAGACGCACCCTTAATTCTTTCGACACAAATCACCAACCTTAATCACATAATCCCCGAAACATGGCCGGGCATGTTTAACGATAATACCTTGTCGAACCTGCACTATTTACACGAAACCCGCACTACTCGTGCGACATAATGTAAATTAAATTAACAATTCACCGACATTAAAGCAGTAAAAGTGCTGACAATCGTGCATAAATATACAAAGTATGCGCGTCACAACAAATGACTGCATAGATGGCATTTGTTTGCGCTTGTTTGCAGTGTGCAATTGCACCAACGGAGGAACCTCGTGGATTACGGGCTTGTGCTAACGAAACTTTTGCGAAATGCAAAATCACTCACCCAGGCAAAGTTTAAATGCTGTGTGTGTGTGTGGGAGTGTATATCCAGGAGTTAATTTAATGCGTTTTAATGCACCGCACACCACAACAACAATCGATATGCGGCCGCCCGAAAAGTTGTAATAATCAACGTTTACTTCCGCTCGCGCCGCAATTACAAATTCAAATACCGATCGTCGCAACCAGAAAGCACCAAACGTCAGCACGCACAAATTGAAAATGCAAATAAGTAATTATGTCAACCGTTAAGCGTTCATATGGCTAATGTACGCGCGCACGCGCAGTTATATTTTTAGCGGTGGCGGCGCTTCAATCAAGACTTCACTTAAGATACTTCCGTGAATCCAAACAGTCGAAACGAGAAACATGCGCGCTACCGTACCGAAATAGATGCAAAAACTGAATTTCACACTGAGCCGGCGTAATGTAAAACTCGAACAACGTGTTATCAGCACGTTATCACACCGTCGGGTATGCCGACAATAAATTTTAAATGGGAGAAATCCGTTATCCACTATATTTTATGTTTGTATTTTTTGAAGTGTGCAATTGCACACGAATATATTTGCGATAAGGTTTTTTTTTTGGTGAAATCATGTGGGTGTAAGGACATTTTAATGGAGGATCATCAGTGATTACCGCCTCGAGCATTGCGACCTAATTGCTTAATCGTGCATGCAATATTTTATGGGTAAATACATTTTCTTTGGAAGTGGTAACGGACTTACCTTGACGTGACGGACTACAGCTTCGGGATGTTGGTCCAGCCGTAGGTCAGCGGTGGTTTCGACGCTCGCGTCGATCCAGTCCCGAAGAACGTCGGCGGTGTCACGATAACGTCTCCACAGCCCTGCGGCGTGTTGATAACGGGCACACAGTTGCTGTAGGTTGGAGCAGGTGTCCTCCCACGCCGTGCAAGCCTCAGTAACTGCCGCCTTCACTTGAGCGGCGACGTCGTCTGAACAGTCTGCCGCCAGTGGTTGAGCAATCGATTTCAGCTCGTCGATGAGGGTTTCCCGTTTTACTAGATCACCTGAGACGTTCTGCAGGAACAAAATAAGTTTTTTACCAAATCATCTTAAAATCAGCTTTAATTCACTTGATCGATGCATTAAGTATGATTTAAAAATGTCTTAAGCTATCAAGACTCTCTCAGGGTAATCCACTTGTGAGACTTATTTACAGATTTAATATTTAATATTATATTTAATATAATACGCATTAAACCGATAAAGTGAATGACTAAACCGTTGCACATTCAAAGACTGATGTCATAATTTAAACAAATGATGGTGAGGCGAATATGGCAAGATGCCAACACGTTATCAGAAATGTTGGAATATCGGAATATTCAACATTGTTAATGACATCATACCTAAATAAAAACCGACACTAACCTCAAGTCGTTCTGTTGCCTTCCGTAAGCGTTCATAGTCAACTGCACCTTGCACAGTGAGCAGTTCCATCATAAAGTCCGCCTCCTGTACACTGTGCTGAACAAGTTCTAACTGTCGTTCAAAGCGTTGCCAGAGTGCAAGGCGTGCGCGTAACATGGCCAGCAATTGACCGCATCTCTTCTCCAATCCGGTGTGGTTGTCAATCAATGTTGATATCTCGCGCTCCACGGCGATTGGCGATACAGATACCTTCAACCTCATTGGCAGGGTGTGCAGTAGTTGTCTGAGACTCATGAGATCCTGCCACAGAGTGACCAGTTCTTCACCAATCTCATAGCACTGGTTTACAGCCTTCTCCACACTATCACTACCCATCTTTTCTGCACTCTCGCATTGATCCATGGTGTTAGAGGCACGTCCATGGTGTTTATTTACACGTTCCAAACCTTTCTGAATGTTCTGAAGACGATCCTTCAAGAGTTTACCACCTTCAAGTTCTTCCGCTACGGTGGTTTGGAGGCGTTTCGAGAGGGCTAAGAGTCGACCAACTTTCTCAGACTCGGTAGCGTTGAGTAAACCTAACTTTCCTAGCTCATTATCAATAGCCTCTATCCGCTTGGTCATAATTTGAAGTCGCTCGACATAGAGATCTAACTCATCTTCGTTCTTAATGACACCTCCAAGTTGATCAATGGTACTCTTCAACTCAAGAAGCTCTTGCTCTAGAATCGTCAGCTTTTCATTCGTCGGAACGTCGGATGCTGAGATGGTATCCATGAATTGATTCTGGATATCAGCGATTCGGTTTGACACCTTCCTCCATTGATCCTGCAGAATAATGTAGAACTCTCGCTGGACTTTCTCATCAGCAACGGGAACAATCTGCATTGATCTGTCCAACTGTTGACCCGCATTCAGACGTAACGCGTTGTTAACCTCATGTTGCGCTTTTAATTCCTATTCGCAAAAATAAAATAAAACGTCAATAAATCTACAAAATGCCTCGCGTGTTTAAGACGCATTTAATTCAGACTCACCCAGAACTGCCGCATGTTGTTGGGGGCGGCGCTAGCCGTCAGATTAATCGCCGCCAATTCACGCTCGGCGTCCTTCAACCAATACTCCAATTTATCACTCAGGATATTATAAATTCCCCAGGTGTCTCGGAAAGCAAGCAGGCGAGTCAGATTATTGTTGACATCTTCCTGAAGACGTTGAATTACCCCCAGGGATTCACTGCAGCTTTCTTCTAGTGAAGAGCAATTGACAAGTTCTTGTAACTTAACTGCTTTATTGTTTAAATGTGACAACTTGGCATGATGTTGGGCTATATCCAAGGATAATAATTGATATAAATTGATGTACTGATCGTAATCGGCTGAGGTGACATTGTTCAGGTTTGGTACACGCTGGCGTGCAACCTGCAACCATTTCAATTCATCTCGCATGCCTTGGTCTAAAACAGCCCATGTTGACGCAGCAGAAGACAACTGTTGGAATCTATCTGTAGCCTGATCTTGTAGGATTGTACTTGCTCTTCTGTACAGATCCTGATGTAACGGAGAATGCTCACTACGAGTATCATCATCAAGGTTCTCTTCAAGCGATTCCAAAATACTGCGGCAGCTACTAAGTGAACCAAAGAACTTCCTGTGATTCTGAATCTCATCTTGGAGATGATCTAAGTTATGGACATTAATAGGACTTATCACCAATGATTCAGCGATCTCAACGATATGCCCAAAGTCTTTCAATGTTTGTTCGTACTCATCAGCCAGAGCTAGATGTTGAACCACCTTCTCACGTTCAGTTTCAATTCTTCGCTGATGTTGTTTTGAGGTCTCACAATTAGTGTATACTTCCTGTGGGACTGTCTTAGCTGGATAATAATGGGTCAAACTACGAGCAAGTTGTTTTAATTTATGTGCCTGTTGTAGATTAGACTTGTTCTTGTTTTCAATCTCTTCGAGTGCATCAAATTTGCTCTGTGGAGAACTTTCTAATGTTTGAAGTTCATCCAATTTAATACCAACTTCAGTAGAACTCTCTTTAATTAGCTGTATTGCCAAGATAAACTCTTCCCACTTATTCAGGTCTTCTGCAGCTTGTTGTTTATGTTCCTCGGTAACATCTTGAATTTCAGTAAGCTTTTCCTGAAGTGCAACAATGAAGAAGATCAAACGTTGACGGTCTTGCTCATTGCAGACTTCTTTCGTGTCGTTCAAGACATTTTCTAATTCAGTAATAGACTGCTTGATATTTACAATTTCATCGTTCAGATTAGAAAACTCATTGACCTTGTCTTGGGATGGACCATCAGATGCCTTTTGTCGTTGAAGATAGATCCTATATTCGATCGTTTCTAACCATGTAGTTATAGTCTCAATTGTCGTAATCACAGTCTCTTCGATTACAATCGGATCTTTTCGAGCTACAGCAGTCTTCAGCCGATTAAGATTATCCTGAACATCATTGTTCTTCTGAAGGATAGACTCATCTGTGACCACTTCGTTTAGAGTAGCCAGGTACAGGATATTACTGAGATGAGTTGTGCTTTTAGCGTTTTGTAGATTCTTCTGTTTTACCAGAGCTATTGCTTTATTCCATTTGATATCAACTTCTTGGGGCTGTGGGAAATACTTTTCATCGTTAATCAACAACTGAGAAGAATGTCCTTTTGGAGTAGTTTTCCAAACTGGTTCATAACTCATACTCGGTGGTGATAAAGGTGTTGCATGGGAATGTGTTTGAGGGCTGAAAGGTGTATCACCCACTGGAGCAGGGGACATAACTTCCTCAATTGTTACTGATGTTGCATATTTGCCTTTGGCTTTTCGTTTGGTTGGTTCTAGAATATCTTTAAGATTATCTGAATCGGCTATTTGAGAATTAATAGGAACTTCAGACTGGGCTTCGAGATACGGAGAAGATTGAGTGGTAACTTCAACTTGAGCTTCAATTTCTGTTTGAGTTTCCGGTAAATCTGAAGTGATTACAGTTGTTTGGATATTAATTGGTTGGCCATCAGCGGTCACAAACTTCTCAGTTGACATATGAATGATCTCTGATTCTTCAATTGGCTGATTACCACTGGGGGTATCTTCAACAGGTTTAGCACCCTTCTCCTTTCTGTTCCGCTTCTTTTTCACCCTTACGTCTTTAGCCTCATCTGCCGATGGTACATCTTCATCATCTTTGGATGATACACCTTGAAGAGACGATTCTGGGGAAATCATGGCACTAGTAGAAGGTTCTTCCGATAGGGACTGCCGACCTGGATCTGCATGTTTAACTCCCTGTTTGCGATTATGTTTCATTCCATCTTTATATAGCGCTTCAACTGATGGTATGTCTTCCAAGATTGCAGATACGCTCTGATCTGTAGTAACTTTTTGATTCGAGGGGATTTCGTAGGAGGTTAATATACCTTCAGGTTTATCTCCAGATATCTTACCAATTTGTTCTGCCGATTGAAAATCTTCAGGAGATTTTTCCGGAGTGGTCCCCACTAATCCACTTAAAGGTATATCATCTGCTTTTCGCTGTTTAGGCAATGCATCATTGGCTTGTTCTACCACTTTTTCCTGATCTATGAAAACTTGAGATTGACTAGTTTCCTTAAATACTTCTGGACTGGTCTGAATAACATTTTCTGCTGTTTTTATTTCACCGACTAAGCGTTCCATAGGCTGAATAGTAGTAGGAACCGCCGTTTCCTTTGGCTCCGTAATATTTTCCTCCGGATTTGGAAGGTCACCATCAGTTCTAGTTTTCTTTTTACGATTACGCTTCTTCTTTCCCTTTCCTCCAGTAAGTTCTTCCTCAGAATCAATAGTCTGAGTGGTAGGAGACTCTAGAATGCTGCTTTCAAATGCCGTTCCTTCCTCTTTTCTCAATTGATCCTGATCTAACCTTACTATTTCTTGATGATCTGTAGAAGTCTTCATTTCTTCACTTTCCTTTGAAACAGGTAAATTTGATGACACATGAGGTATGAGTTCCAATGCTTTGTCATATTCTTTATTATCAATTAATAATTCCTCTCCTTCAATATCTGTTTTTGGAGATATAATTTCTACTGCCATGGACTTGTCCACATTTATATCATCTGGGTCTTCCATGTCAGGGAGATTATCTTCGTCTTTGGCACCTTTCTTTTTGCGATGGCGTTTCTTCATACTCTTCATTATAACCTCATCTTCTTCCGATTGAATAACTAGGCCCTGTTCCTTAACAGGTGATGATACTTCTGGTGCCAGGGAAGCAGCTTCATCGGTTGATATATGTTCCGATTCAGGGGACGTAACAAGTTTTTCTTGGTCAATAAAATGTTGGACTTCAGAGGATGGTGAATCATCACTGAGCTTACTATCTTTCTTTTTTCGATTACGTTTCTTCTTGTGTTTGGTATCAGTATCATCTGATGGTAAATCATGGTCTAGCAAGCTTTCTGCATCAACAGATTTTAAAACAGTGGTATCTCCTGTAACATCTTTCCTCTCTAAATCAGCTACTGAACTCTCAACTGCCATCTCCCAATCACCTGAATCAATTTCTACTGAATCACCAGCTGCTAAATTGTCAGTAAAACTGGGTTGAACATCTTTGTGAGTCTCCTTGTTTCCATCTATTGAAATACTGTCACCACTTTCTTCCAAGGGTCTTATGTCTTCTTTGGAAATGGAGGAAATTCCACCTGTTGGCTTCTTCTTTGATTTCCTTTTCTTACGTTTCTCATCTTTATCATTATCGTCTGAAGACACTATATTAATATGAATATTTACGTCAATTTTAGTTTCGGTTGTATCAGGTGATCCTGTTTTGGTAGGTGATAGTTCTTCAACCGATATATTTCCCGCACCTTGCATCTGCTCACTTTCAATTAAAGCCAAATTCGCATCTTTACTATGATCCCTATCCTTTTTTGCAATTAGTTCGGGAGATTTAGTAGTTTTTATCATTTCACTCTCAATTAGATCTGGGGATTGTCCCTTCACGTCTTCTTTAACTTCCGGAGGAGCTGGTGAAGAAGACCGTGAACCTCTCTTAGCAACTTCAGCATATAATTCCCGTGGGTCTAGATATCCTTCCACTTTAGTCATTTCTAATGAATAATCTTCTTTTAACTGAATTGGTTTAACTTCAGGTTCTTTCGGTTGTTTAGGATACTTCTTTCGAATGCGCTTTCGTTTAACTTTTAGCGGTCCGCCTTTTTCTGAATCATAAATATCTTCTGCGCTTTCACCACTATCCTCGATTGGAACCGATGGAATTACCCCACCTTCTGTGGCATCAGTATCAGAAGGCATGTGAATCAAAGTCTGAATTAAAACTTCATATTCAGTAGACGATGATACATCGGGACTCTTAGATACGGAAGGTAGAACTCCTGGTAAAGTTTCAACGTGTTTCTGTTCTGTTATCATAAGTGGCATTGGTTCGGGATAGGGAATAGAAGTTTGTGTCTCAGCGAAATCATATTCCGCAGGTGGCGCAGATGGTAAGGGTGATGTCTGTGCAGATTCCATACTAACCAAAATGGGATCAGCTTGTGTTTCCTGACTCGTCATTTGTACTTTAACAATCTTAGGTGTCATGGCTTCTTCGGTCTTAACACTTTCAATCTTCACTTCTTCTATAGTCTGTATTGCAGATTCACTACGTGGAATATCAATAGTTTGCACAGCTTCCTCAGTGATCTCAATCTTTTTGGTCGTCTCCTCAGGCGTTGGTTCAGGGGACGTTTGAACTAAAACATCAGTAATTGCCAATGGGCTAGTCTGGGTTATCATTTCCATCTTCTCAGTAACCGCGATTGGTGCTGGTGGTTCTTCAGATATCTGCGTTTGAATAGCCATTTCGGAAACCTCTTGAACAGGCTCTGGGGAAGTCTGTACAGATATTACTTCAGTTGCCACCTTGGTTTCTAAATTTGTCAATACCGGCTGAACCAGCCCTTCTGGAATTGGGGTTGTTTGAGCAATATTCTCTTGAGTGGTGAGGAGTTCAACTACAGGAATGGTCGAAACTAAACCGAATTCAATTTCCCTGAGTGTTTCATCGTTATCTGGTGAGACTACGCATTCTTCAAGTATCTTGACTGTACCCGGTTCTGATGGGCTAGATATACTCTTATAAGATTCATTCGGGGAAATTACCTTGGCCATATCTGCTTCGTGTACTGGTACCTCAGCATCTTCTGTATCTTTGGCTTCTTCTGTTTCTATCACTTCATCATCAGCTCTGGGCTTTGATTTCTTACCCTTTCTATCCTTCTTGCGTTTCTTGAGTTCTTCAATAGGTTTCTTAACTTCCTTTGGTATGTCGTCGTCAGTGAACTGAATAGACTCCCCTATTACGGAAGAATCATAGGCAGAAACAGGTGCAATGGAATCCTCAGGCTCTTCAGCTTTCAACTTTTGCTTACGTTTCTTTCGCTTCTTCTTCTTTTTGTCTAATTCTTCATCATCTGCGAAACTCTCATCAACAGTCGTTTTGTCAGCTTCATAACCGGACTTGCCGGCAAAATCATCCTGGTCCTGCTCGGAGGTATCGAATGCCTCCATGGTCGGCTTCGGAGACTCCTCAATTCTAGAGGAGTCATCATCCTCTGGCATGCTGATTTCAGTCGAATCCGCCAGGGATGTAGAATAATCAGGGGTCATCTCCTTCTCACCTTCCTTGAGTCGTTTTTTCTTCCGAGCTTTCCGCCCTCCGGTGTCAATATCCCCACTTGTTAAACTGTCCTCATGGTCACTCTCAGGCTTAAAGTACATTGGAGAGACACCGGTATCTTTAAATTTGGCATCCATAGGCTTGTCCATAAACTGATCAATAGTTTTCTTGGGTCGTTCCTCTTCCAAATGCAATTGGATTTCAACACGTTCCTCTATAACTGGCTCTGTTGTGAAAACACTTGTGATCGATTGTTTCATCTCAGCTACTATCTCAGGGGAGGCAATCATCTCCTTAGATTTCTTATCCTTCTTCCCTTGTTTCTTTCTACTGTCTTTCGATGTGGAATCAGCAGATGGAGTGCTTCCTATAGCTTCCTTAATAACACGATCAATTTCCTCAGTAATAATTTCTTCAATTTGTAACTTTTCACTGGTTTGTTCATCACCCGCAAGCGACACAGTTTCGGATATCGGTTCATCAATTATGGGTGCATTCAGATTATCAACAGGTGAAAGAGTAATCTCATACCTCAACTCCTCGGGTGTAGCTTCAACATCAATTTCCGTATTGGTAATTTCTCCTTTTATCCCTGGATCATCCTCCTCGACAGGAACAGGCGTCTGAACAGGAGTAGGAGTAGGTGTTAAAATTGAAGGTGTTCCACTTTGGGATGTCTTAACTATGATTTTAGGACTTTCTGGTTTTAGAACTATTGGTTCAGGTGACACGGTTGTAATAATAATCTGTGATTGGGTTACATTTACTTGAATGGGTTCGGATGTTTCTAGTTCATGTTGAAGTTGAAGAAATTCAAATTTTGAACTGGGGCGCGAGGTTTGTTCTTCTTTGGTAGATCCGGGAAATTTAGATTGGGGTTCCACTGGTAGGTCTTGGCGAAGTGCTGGCATCGACTGTGCCGCCTCTATAGAAATAAAATCGCTAACTATATTTTGCGTTTTCTTGACCGGACTCGTCCCATGCGCCTTCCTGAAGCTATCAGGTGTGTCGTCCGAGCTAGGTGGTGCGACAAGCGGGGTCGACGTACTACCATCAGTCTGCTTCTCATCAATACGGGGAGCGATCGAAGCCGGTGCAGATACTGGGCTCGTAATGGTTATTGGTGCAGATGGTGAAGTGGCTACTGAGACATACCTCTGAACATTGACGGTATCTGGCGAACTAGCACCCACGGTTGTAGTTGCAGTAGTAGTGGTAAAAGTCGGATCCAACACCTGAGTATTCTCAGTTTTCATAACGTTGATTCTCACCCGGGGTACACCTTCCTCGGTAATTTCAACTTCCTCTGGCTCTTCTATAATTTCTTCCTGAACAGTTTCTTTGCCGTCAATGATTACAACACGCCGAATAATCTTTCTTGTTTTACGTATTATCCTCCTCGTTACCTGTTGAACAACAGCTCGGACGCTCGATGACGAAGTATGTAGCTCTCCACTTTCAACCAAGTACTGTCCAGGTTCAGGTACTAAGATATTCTCATCTACCATAGCCAGGTCTCCTTCATGGAATTGCACCCCTTGCATTTCCACAGCTTCCGGTTTCTGCTCAATTATCGAATAGTGGGACTCAGGTTCACCTTCAAATTCGTGGACTTGCACACCATCTGTATCAGATTTGATGATCCGCCCGCCATAGTTGGAACTGGTGAGGGTTTCCTGCTTCCCATTGGCAGCGATTGATGTGCTACTCTGTTGACCAACGAGTGTAACTTGAGAAAAACTTTTAGTTACAGGAACATTATCTTCCCCAGTCGTAACCATAGTACTACTGCTACTCGTCGTCGTGACATGTCGTTGTTGTCTTTGCACTAGAGTTCTGTGCAATTTCTTCACAATAATACTTTTAGTACCGTCCGGATTAACAATGACCTCTGTGGTAGTTTCATCAGGTTCCACGAATACAGTTTCAAAACCCTGATTCGGTCCAACACTAGAAATATTAATTTGGGAAGTAGTTACCTCTTCTACTTGATCACCGGGCTTGTCTCTCCTATAGTTGGCCTCGACAAGTAAATCATCGGGTTGCTCTACAATTGGTTCCGAAGGATTGGTGGCAATATGTATTGTTTCTTGACCACCGGAAACCGTTTTGGTTATCTTTATGCTTTCCTTCTTTCGCTCCATTTCTTCTTCCAGATCAGAAGGGATCAAGGAAACAACACCTAACAAACTATCCCCAGTTTGCGTCTCGATACATATTCCATGTGGAGGAGCCTCTTCAATTGGCATAGAAACTGAATCTAAAGTATCCTCAGTTTCCTGATGGTCCTCAGCAACAACTTCCGAAATCACTGGTGCATTAAGAATATTCTCTATTTTCCGGGCCAAAATCACTTTATGTTCGGTAAATATGATCAAAATTGTTCTTAGCTGTTCTTCAAGAGTCACAGCAAAGGCTCTCAAATTTTGGTCCTTTTTAAATCGTTCACAAACACTCTTAAGTTCGTCTAATTTACACTCTTTAGACTTGAGTTCTTCACTTAACTTAATTAACGCCGCTGGATCGCGGGTTTCGATGAGGAGTGTTTCACGCACAGTCTGAAGCCAAATCTCGATTTCAGTTAGAAGTTCCTGATAAATGACAACCTCCTGTTGTAACTTAGTCTGTCGTTCTCTGGCATCCTAGCAACAAATAACAAAACTTATGTAACTGAATACATTAGACAAAAATCGGTTCTTTTTCGAAAGTCATCAAAAAGCTTCCCAAGAAAAAAAAAACGGATATTACCTCTAGAGTCTTACGACCAGACTCGGCCTGTGATAGCAGACTGGCTATCCGGGTCCGGACCCCAGTAAGGGTCGTAGAGAGGTCGTGCACATCTTGATCCGATGGCACTTCGATGATTAATCCTTCCAATCGTATCGCTTCGGCGGCGTATTGTCTTAGATCACTGGTGATGTCCTACAACCGAGGAAACAACACCAAAACCAATTAGAAACTAATTGTAATTGGGGTTACACCAGTTACTTAAGTAATGTCACACCCAATTCCAACCAATGTTAAATTAAGACTGACCCAATACTTCAAACGCTAGCCAGCATTTCACGTGCACCTTTGGCATCGGCGCATCGCTGAGACTGTCAGTCATAAATCTACTCCGGCGCCGCGAACCGATTGTTTTATTCCCAGTGGTGACTCAGTCCAATCGCGCAGCATTTACTCAATCGAAGACGCAACCGATAACTTTATTTATAATCATGAACATTGAGCGAAGCGCGACATCACCATGCACAATCGTGTAAAAGCACTGATAATTCAGTTCATGCGCTTTCGCAAAAAAAACTTATTAATAGCGATGCTGTTATTGTATATTATCGTTGGCCAATTTGACTTACGAGCATGTATGAATAGTTATTAAAGAGCGGTATGCTAAACAACGTGCGCATGTGTAGAGGTCATTACTATAAATAACTCAATGTATTTTAGTGTGGCAGACGGATTTAACGGTGATGTAATGACCTCGTCCACGTCCGAAACAGAGATTTTTATAGAAATGCTGACATCCTTCGTATATGTGGCAACATGTGACATCTTCTCAATAATTATGCCATACCCAATTTTAAAAACTCACCTTTAGAGCTTTAATAATCTCATCGAAACTATCCTGTGGTAGATCGACTATAGCGTTCTCGGTGTTTTGAAGTGATTGGTGCAGGTCCGCTACACCGTCTTGCAGGACCTGCCAAAAATTTGAAATTATTCCACTTATTACGTCACTGTTTATTTTGTTAACAAGCTGAGTTATTGGCGATTGTCTGTGAAACACGACACTTAGCACAAACAAAACCGCCTGGTAACAGATGCAACTAATGTTCTAACGTTCCCTGTCGAATAGAATAAGTCTGCGTTTTGTAAACAATTGCACACATACAACCAACATTCATACAGTTAATCAGACGAAACAGAAAACAAAGAAAACGTAATGAAAGACTTTTAAAATGGATGTATAACATGTTAATATATAGAGCAGACTGTATATAATGGATACGCATGCAAATGTCGATCGAATATGCCACGTCACACAGTCTTTTTCACCTTCTTCTTACGCTGATGCTGCTGCTTCAGCTTGAAGTCGGCTCCGCTTGGTACCGGCTGGTCGTTCTTTGATGGTGGTGGCTGCTCCTTATTGATCGGGAACGGTCCTAAAGGAGCGGTGCTAAGGTTATTGGTCGGGATATGGATATCTGTTTCGGGTTGCAGGTAGGTGCTCTGATCGCGCCAGTGGCACATACCCCCGGGGAGAGCTGCACGTTGGTATTGACTATCATTAGGTTCCCCACTGTTAGGCCCGGGACCCTGGCGGCGCCCACCACTACCACCACCGGAACTATCGGTATCACCATGATCATCATCGTCCCTATCCTTATCTTTCTGGTCGTCAGTAAACTTCTCATCGGATGACCATTGTGATGACATAGCCATGAAGAACTGTTCTTCAGCATTCATATACAGGACTCTATCCAACCAGTAGTTATCCTGAGCCATGTAGTTGGAAAGAGAATCTCCATTATCGGAAATGTATTGTTCGGGCTCTGGTTCTTTTAAAGGGGAATCTTTAAGCGGTAGTTCTTGTTTCAGGAGTACCTCAAACATCTTATCTTCTTTAAGCAAATTACCTTCAATATCTCTCTTCGGGATGGTAAAAGTCTTCTCAGGTTTCAGTTCAATATCCACCGTAATTACATTCTCTTCCTTTTGCTCCAGCACTGGTTGCTCCACAGACTTTCTTTCAAGGGTGGCTACTGGAGTGGTTAATGGAGTAGCTACTGGGGTGGTCGTCTTCGAATTTTTCTCTTTCTTCTTTTTCTTCTTTTTATCTTTCTTTGTACCTTCATCTTCAGATTCTGTGGTAGTAGTTCTCTCCTTTTCTTTATCAGTATCCTTCTTTTTATCTTTGTCTTTTTTGTGCTTTTTGCTATCGCCTCCAGTAACCTTTGATATTAGATTACCAATAAATGAACTTCTTTTCTCTGGTAAATTTGTTTCAGTTTTCTTAACGTCCACTTCCGTAATAACCACTTCGGACATCTTTTCAACTCTCTCAATTTTCACAAAAGGCTCAATGGAAGCAGGTTCGGTTAATTCCACGAAAATTTCATCAATCTCATCATCTTCACATGCTTTCTTTTTCTTGTCCTTACTTTTCTTGTCTTTTGATTCCTTTGGAGGTTTCTGTCCAATCTCACGATAAACTTCTTTCATGATACCCTTCACTTCCTGTACATGAGCTTCCGATTCATCTTTGACTTTCTTTTCCTTTTTGACTTTCTGCTTATGTTCTTTTGAATCTTTTTCCTTTTCAGACTCTTTAGGCTCAATATCTTTCACACTTTTAGAGCTGGAAAACACAGATTTCACAGACGATGAAATTAGCCCAATCAGCCCGCTTGGTTTATCAGAGGAACCCTTATCTTTTTCTTTTTTCTCTTTCTTAGATTTTTTGTCTTTTTTCTTATCTTTGTCTTTGGATTCCTTAGCTGCTTCTTCAAATTGCTTTACAATATCACAAACTTTCGGAACATCGGCTTCCTCCTTCTTTGATGCAATATTAGCCCATGATGGTTTGTTATCTGCGTCTGCCTCTTCTTTGATTTCTTTATCGTTAATCTCCTTGGTCTCCTCTTCATTAGTTGATCTTACAATCGGAGGAGATACTGTTTCCACCTGCCTGTTCCTAGATCTAGATCGTGACCTTGATCCAATTGGCACAGCAATAAATCCTTCCTCATCTATTTTAAGTGGTTCCCTACGTGATGTGGATGTTGTCTCGCAAACGACCTCTATGTGTACAGGGATAGCTTCACTTTCTTTGACAGTATTCTGTAATGGTTCTTCGATTGGTTGCTCAATATTAGTAACTTTGGTACCTGTCACCTTAGCATAAGTAAGAGCATTTTCTGTTACAATCTCAGACGTTATTGATGAAACTGACTGCACCATAGTGACCTCTGAGGGTCTTTCTATTTCTTCATTCATTTTGTCAATGTCATATTTGATCTCATTATTTAACTCATTTTTGAGAGTATGTTTATTCGGACGTTTAGGATCTTTCAACTTACTCTTTGTTTCTTTGCCATGCTTCGTTGACTGTTTCGGAGTCACCTCTTCGGTTTCAAACGGTGCATTGACAATCTCAGGAATTGATTCATTGGATGTTACATTTTCATTCTTCTTGCTTCGAGAACGTGATCGTTTCTTCGTTTCTCCATCTGAAGTGACCACCAACTTGGTAACTATGATCTCAACAGATGTCTTTAGTTTCTCTTCAGATTTACTAGCAACAACGTCTGCGTAGGATACTCCTTCAGATGACGCATACATATTCTCAGGTTGATCCTCTTTTACAACTACCTCCGGAACCTGTTCAGTGTTTGTTCTTTCCACGGTCATAGGCTTAGGTGATTTAGATAAACGTAGCCTAGGTTTCGGTTTTGGTTTACCCTGTTCTGATTCCTCAGAATCATCTAGAATTTTATGTACCCATGTATGGACGGGTGGAAAACCATCATCTTGCTCATTTGGATTTTCCTGAGAACTATCCCAAGTATTCGTGCAAGTGGTAGAGGCAGTTTCTGTTGGACCTGCATCAGAACCAGGAACAAATTCTCTAGCGTTCGGATTCAAATCAAACATTTTATTTTTAGGTATGAATTCATCAACCTTGTCCACGATATTCTCAAAATGAGTTTTACTAGGAGTAGATGGTGTCAATGTTGGACTTGAGGCAGGCGTCGTAGTTTGTGTGATTGTTGACGTTGAAGTTGAGGTAAAATCTAAATCTATCTTCATTCCAGCCTTGATTTTTTCTTGACACATTTCCGGCATTTCCAACATTTCCGGTGTAATCTCTTCTATCATTATTGAACGCTCTACTTCTTCAATTTGACTTGGATCATCTTTAATTGGGTTTTCTGTTTTGTTATTACTTGTTTCAGTTAGTAACACCTCTTTTTTAAGATCTTCTATGGAAGACACTTCTTCAGTTAACACCATAACAAAATCATCCGGACAGGTAACATCCACTTTTTCCTCCAGCTGCAAAACCGCAGGTTGTTTGCTGTCATCACACTGTGAGAGCTCCTCATCAATAATGGTAGCCATATCAGGAACAGTCGAATGTTTTACATCATCCACCTCCATCAAGTCAGTCCAAAGTACTCCAGTTGGTTGCAGCAAAACCTTTCTGGGTTTCTCAGGCGGCGGCGTCAATTCGAGTTGCTGCTGAACCTCAATTTCTATAACCTGAGGAATCTCTTCAAATGAAACCGATTTAGTTTTCTTAATTCGCATCTTATCATCGGAAAGCACCGAATCTGATCTGACCGCATCATCTTCCGTGCTCAACTGAGGAGTAAGAGGTTCAGGCTTAGTCTTCTTCTTGCGATTCCTCTTCTTGGGGGTTGGTATTGTGTCAGTAGCAGTAAGGGCATTCGACAATTCCGTTTGTTTAGATTCGATTATTTCCTCCTGAGTAAATTGTAGATCACTTTTCAACTCCTTGGGTGACGTTGGCTCAGAACCACTAGCTTTCTTCTTATGTCTGTTACGTTTCTTCTTTTCCGATTGTGGCGTCTCCGTTCGTGCCTCCGGAACATTTTCAAGCACATTAGGCCTATCCAAAATCTTTTGAATTTCAGCCTCAATTGCTTCTTCGTTCAGGACTTCACGAAGCTCAGTCACCCGAGGTGTAGAAGCGCAACTAATATCACCAGTCTTCTTTCTGCGCCTTCTTTTCTTAGATGGTGCGTCCCAGTCATTTGACTCACCTTCATTGTTACCAGATTCACTTGCTTTCTTCTCATTTACAACTTCAAATTTGCTATCTTTTGCATTATCTTTATCATGAAGCAATTCAGGAATATTCGCGTAGGAATCATCCAAGTTAGGCGAATTCTCATCCTGTTTGGGTGTCTGACCAGGACACTTCTTCTTCTTCTTTTTCTTTTTCTTGTTAGCTCCATCATCAGGGGTTGCATGTGAATCATCCTCTTTATTGACGCACGGTTCACCTTGAGGTACGTCAGGACTCTCTTTTAACATTTTCTCCACTGTCTCATCAGATTGTTGTAGATCTTTAGTCCTTTTCTTACCCTTTCTGGGTGTCCCTGGGAGAGATTCCGATAAAGTTTCGGGAGACGCTGCAGTTGGAGCTTCTTGAAGATCCGGGCTAGGAGCATTCACATTATCCTCGTCGGACTTTTTCTTTGACCGCTTCCTCTTACGCTTTTCTGTAAGTTCCTGACACTCCGAGGTATCTTCTGTTTCTTTCTTCGGGCTTGATGGTGGTGCAGGACTTACAACAGACATTTCATTTATATCTTGATGCTGAGTGAAGGAAAGAGATGTAACATCGGTGGCAATGACCTGGTTATGCTGTTTAATTACCTCTGCGAATGATTTCGCCCAAACTGCAGGTTCTGCAAGTTGCTGATTCCCATCAGCCTCATTAACCTCTACGAGAGGCGGTTGCTGGTCATCCACACGAGGGGTCTTGTTCTTATTGCGCTTCCGACGTGGCTTGCGCTTAGCATCCGCTGGTGGTTCATCGCGATTACTCTCGCTGGTCTCATCTTTGGCTGTGGTCGACTGGTCTGTTTCATCATCTGAAAGCGGCGAAGCAAGTTTAGCACTAAACTCGTCATCGTCAGATTCACCAACGGTATGACCCCCGCCTAATACACTTTCAACGGGATAATCGGGAAGCGAACCTTTGCTCAATTGATCTGACTTCTTAGGTTTCTGCGGCTCCTCCTGCGCGTGGTACTGCTGTTGTGGGCCACGCCGCTTCTTCGCGATGTTCATCACTTCTTCGATCGAATGCACCTCGACATCAATTACAGAATCCAACCGTTCAATCCGCGGTGCATCTGTCACGCGCGTCGTTTGTGTATGATTTGTTGGCTCGCTTGGCGTTTGTTTAGGCAGAGCCTGCTGTTTGATCTCGGAGGTGATCAAAGTGACGGGGGCGTTCGGACGTGGTTTTACAGAACCGAAAATTGCCATTTCCACATCGATATCCTGCGCACTAATGATACCCGAGTCCGTGGATTTAATGGACACATCCATCTCCATCTTACTGTCGTCCGTGTCGTCTTCGAGTTTAGTTATCTCAGGGGATTGCTCAATAATGCGTTCCGTGGTGATTGTTGTTTCAACAAGTTGCATCTCGCGAGTCATGACTGGTTTTAGTTTAATTTCTTCGTGGGTAATCAGGACGATTTTATTTGTCCGAGGGTAGAGCTCTTGGGTGGTTTCTAATATAGATTTGGATTTACGCAAAGCTTCAGAATAGGTTTGGGTTAAAATTAAATCTGAGTGTGGGTCGGTAGTGGGGGTATTTTTGTTAATAGATACGTGGTCTGAGAGTTGAGATTGATTATCAGCATCGATACATGAAACTATATACTCTGCCGTTTCAATAACCTTGCATCCTGAATCCACAGGCTTTCCTAGTTCTATAATTGGGCTATTTCTTTGTTTAGGGTATAAGATGATAGGTTCTTCAATTTCTAAGATTTCATCTACATTTTCTTGGACAAATAGATCTGGTTTTTCTTGAATTTCATGTATAGTTTCCTGGCCAAATATTAATTCATCACATTCTTCGTTATCTGAAAATACCATTGGTTCGTCAAAAATATTTTCCCATAAACCTGATGTTTCATCTACTGGCAGTCCTTTATAATCCCCTGGTTTAGGTATTCCTGTCTGAATATTCTCAACTTTAATATCATTTAATGGGGTAGTCTCAATTTCAAGATCAATTGGATTAATACTAGAAACTGGTTCCACGTTGTTAGACGGAAGGGATATTCCGTCTTCAATTTGCGTTTCGTTTTCTCCTTCATTCATATTCATCACCTTCTTTAATTCCTGAGAAACTAGTTCTGCTGTTTCATCGAAACTTTGCTCCTCAATTGTAACTATATTTTCCGATGGTACTTTTGTTGTAGGCACTCCTTTATGGCGATCCTCCCTATAAATTTCATCAAGTACCTGATTTAGAACATTAACAACTTCAATTGGCTTTTCTATTTTCATCCCAATAACGTCCACTACTTCCGTAATTACAGTCTCTGCCAACTCTGCTTTACGCTCACTATCAGAAGATACCGTTTCAACTATTTCAGCCTTAAGTTCTCCAGGCACTACTGGTTCCTCGGGCTTCTTCTCTGATTCAGATTTAGTCCTCTTCTTTTTCTTGTCCTTTTTATTCGATCTTGGTGAATCTTCTTTGGGAGTTCCTTGAACTACAGTACTGCTCTCAACATTTTCCCGAACTATTTCTTGCATTACCTTTTCTTCCTGATTTACCGCTTCTCTTATTTCAGGCATAGATTCTTGAGGCACTATCAGTTCCTCAGATTCCTTTTCAGATTCAGATTTAGTCCTTTTCTTCTTATCCTTCTTACTCAACCTTTGTACATCAACAACAATAGGACTCTCGACTAGGCCCTGAACTATTTCCTGGACCACCTGCAATTCCACAGTTACAGTTTCAATTATTTCAGGCTTAGGTTCTTCAAGTACAAGCGGTTCCTCGGGTTTTATTTCCATTTCAGATTTAGTCCTCTTCTTTTTCTTATCCTTTTTACTCGATCTTGGTGAATCTTCTCTGGGTTTGTTGTCTTCGACAGTTTCCACAATAACAAGAGGACTCTCAATATGTTCCTGAACTAAATCTTGTACCACCAACTTTACTTCTTCAGTTACCGTTTCAACTATTTCAGGCTTAGATTTCTCGGGTACCATCGATTCCTCAGGTTTCTTTTCAGATTCGGATTTAGTCCTCTTCGTTTTCTTAACCTTCTTACTCAATCTTGGTGAATCGTCTTTGGGAATGCTCTCTACGACAGTTTTCTCAACTTCAGGTGGACTGTGCACAAGTTCCTGAATTAATTCTTGTACCACCTTTACTTCTTCAGTTATCGTTTCACTTATTTTAGACTTAGGTTCCTCGAGCACTGTCGGTTCCTCTGCTTTCTTTCCAGATTCGGATTTTGTTCTCTTCGTTTTTTTATCCTTCTTACTCGATCTTGGTGAATCGACTTTGGGTATGCTGTCATCGACAATTTCCTCAACTACATGAGGACTTTCAACATGTTCTCGAACTATTTCTTGCACCATCACCTTCACTTCTTCAGTTATCGTTTCAATTATTTCAGCCTTAGGTTCCACGGATACTATCAGTTCCTCCGGTTTCTTTTCAGATTCTGATTTAGTCCTCTTCTTTTTCTTATCATTTTTACTCGATCTTGGTGAATCTCCTTTTGGCTTGTTGTCTTCGCCAGTTTCCTCAACAACGAGAGGACTATGAATATGTTCGTGAACTAATTCTTGGACCACCTTTACTTCTTCAGTTACAGTTTCAATAATTTCAGGCTTAAGTTCCTCAAGCTCTATCGGTTCCGCCGGTTTCTTTTCGGATTCGGATTTAGTCCTATTCCTCGTATTATCCTTCTTACTCGATCTTGGAGAATCTTCATTGGGCTTGTTGTTTTCGATAGTTTCCATAACGACAGGACTCTGAACATCTTCCTGTACGAACTCTTGTACCACCTTTAATACTTCAGTTACAGTTTCAATTTCAGGTGAAGATCCCTCGAGCACTATCAGTTCCTCCTGTTTCTTCTCAGATTCTAATTTAGTCCTCTTCTTTGTCTTATCATTTTTACTCGACCTTGGTGAATCTTCCTTGAGTTTCTTGTCTTCAACAATTTCCTCAACAACAGGAGGAATCTCAACAGGTTCCTGAATTATGTCTTGTACCACTTTTACTTCCTCAGGTACCGATTCAATTATTTCAGGCTTAGGTTCCTCAAATACTATCGATTCCTTCGGTTTCTTCTCAGATTCGGATTTTGTCCTCTTCTTTTTCTTATCCATTTTACTCGATCTTGGTGGATCTTCCTTGGGTTTCTTGTCTTCGACAATTTCCTCTCTAACAGGAGGAATGTCAACAGGTTCCTGAATTATGTCTTGTACCACCTTTACTTTCTCAGTTACCGATACAATTATTTCAGGCTTAGGTTCCTCAAAGACTATCGGTTCCTCCGGTTTCTTTTCAGATTCGGATTTAGTCCTCTTCTTTTTCTTATCCTTTTTACTCGATCTTGGTGAATCCTCCTTGACATTTTTGTCTTCTACAATTTCCTCAACAACAGAAGGAATCTCAACTGGTTCCTGAATTATGTCTTGTACCACCTTTACTTCCATAGTTACTGATTCAATTATTTCAGGCTTCGGTTCTTCAAACACTATCGCTTCCTCCGGTTTCATTTCAGATTCTGATTTAATCCTCTTCTTTGTCTTATCCTTTTTACTCGATCTTGGAGAATCGTCCTTGGGCTTCTTGTCTTCGACAATTTCCTCAACAACAGGAGAAATCTCAACAGGTTCTTGAATTATTTCTTGTACCACCTTTACATCCCCAGTTACCAATTCAATTATTTCAGGCTTAGGTTCCTCAAACACTATCAGTTCCTTCGGTTTCTTTTCAGATTCGGATTTACTCCTCTTCTTTTTCTTATCCATTTTACTCGATCTTGGTGAATCTTCCTTGGGTTTCTTGTCTTGCACAAATTCCTCTCTAACAGGAGGAATCTCAACAGGTTCCTGAATTATGTCTTGTACCACCTTTACTTCCTCAGTTATCAGTTCAATTATTTCAGGCTTAGGTTCCTCAAACCCTATCGGTTCCTCCGGTTTGTTTTCAGATTCGGATTTAGTTATCTTCTTTTTCTTATCCTTTTTACTCGATCTTGGTGAATCTTCCTTGGGTTTCTTGTCTTCGACAATTTCCTCAACAACAGGACGAATCTCAACAGGTTCCTGAATTATGTCTTGTACCACCTTTACTTCCTCAGTTATCAGTTCAATTATTTCAGGCTTA
>JAODAC010002620.1:54046-99885 GCA_027575185.1 Mimaenictus wilsoni
GGTTCCTCAAACCCTATCGGTTCCTCCGGTTTGTTTTCAGATTCGGATTTAGTTATCTTCCTTTTCTTATCCTTTTTACTCGATCTTGGTGAATCTACCTTGGGTTTCTTGTCTTCGACAATTTCCTCAACAACAGGAGGAATCTCAACAGGTTCCTGAATTATATCTTGTACCGCCATTACTTCCTCAGTCATCAGTTTAATTATTTCAGGCTTAGGTTCATCAAATCCTATCGGTTCCTCCGGTTTGTTTTCAGATTCGGATTTAGTTATCTTCTTCTTCTTATCCTTTTTACTCGATCTTGGTGAACCTTCCTTGGGTTTCTTGTCTTCGGCAATTTTTTCAACAACAGGAGGAATCTCAACAGGTTCCAGAATTATGTCTTGTACCACCTTTACTTCCTCCGTTATCAGTTCAATTATTTCAGGTTTAGGTTCCTCAAACCCTATCGGTTCCTCCGGTTTGTTTTCAGGTTCGGATTTAGTTATCTTCTTCTTCTTATCCTTTTTACTCGATCTTGGTGAATCTTCCTTGGGTTTCTTGTCTTCGGCAATTTCCTCAACAACAGGAGGAATCTCAACAGGTTTCTGAATTATGTCTTGTACCACCATTACTTCCTCAGTTATCAGTTCAATTATTTCAGGCTTGGGTTCCTCAAACCCTATCGGTTCCTCCGGTTTCTTTTCAGATTCGGATTTAGTCCTGTTATTTTTCTTATCCTTTTTACTAGATTTTGGTGAATCTTCCTTGGGATTTTTGTCTTCTACAATTTCCTCAACAACAGGAGGAATGTCAACGGATTCCTGAATTATGCCTTGTACCACCTGTTCTTTCTTAGTTACCGAGTCAATTATTTCCGGCTTAGGTTCCTCAAACGCTATTGCTTCCTCAGGTTTCGTTTCAGATTCTGATTTAGTCATGTTCTTTGCCTTATCCTTTTTACTCGATCTTGGTGAATCTTTCTTGGGTTTCTGGTCTCCGACAATTTCCTTAACAACAGGAGGAATCTCAACAGGTTCTTGAATTATGTCTTGTAGCACCTTTACTTCCTCAGTTACCAATTCAATTATTTCAGGCTTAGATTCCTCAAACACTATCGGTTCCTCCGGTTTCTTTTCATATTCTGATATAATCCTCTTCTTTTTCTTATCCTTTTTACTTGATCTTGCTGAATCATCTTTGGGTTTCTTGTCTTCGATAAATTCCTTAATAACAGGAGGAATCTCAACAGGTTCCTGAATTATGTCTTGTACCACCTTTTCTTCCTCAGTTACGGATACAATTATTGCTGGCTTAGGTTCCTCAAACACTATCGGTTCCTCCGGTTTCTTTTCAGATTCGGATTTAGTCCTCTTCTTTTTCTTATCTTGTTTACTCGATCTTGGTGAATTTTCCTTGAGTTTCTTGTCTTCGGCAATTTCCTTAACAACAGAAGGAATCTCAACAGGTTCCTGATTTATGTCTTGAACCACCTTTACTTCCTCTGTTACCAATTCAATTATTTCAGGCTTAGATTCCTCAAACACTATCGGATCCTTCGGTTTCTTTTCAGATTCGTATTTAGTCCTCTTCTTTTTCTTATCCTTTTTACTCGATCTTGGTGAATCTTCCTTAGGATTATTGTCTTCGACAATTTCCTCAAGAACAGGAGGAATCTCAATAAGTTCCTGAATTATGTCTTGTACCACCTTTACTTCCTCAGTTACCAGTTCAATTATTTCAGGCTTAGATTTCTCAAACAATATCGGTTCAACCGGTTTCTTTTCAGATTCGGATTTAGTTCTCTTCTTTTTCTTATCTTTTTTACTCGATCTTGGTGAAGCTTCATTGGGTTTTTTGTCTTCGTCAATTTCGTCAACAACAGGAGAAATCTGAACAGGTTCCTGAATTATGTCTTGTACCAACTTTACTTCCTCCGTTACCGATGCAATTATTTCAGGCTTAAGTTCCTTAATCACTATCGCTTCCTCCGGTTTCTTTTCAGATTCGGATTTGGTCCTTTTCGTTGTCTTATCCATTTTACTCGATTTTGGTGAATCTTCCGTGGGTTTGTTGTCTTCGACAATTTCATCAACAACAGTAGGAATCTCAACTATTTCATGTTCTACCTTTACTTCTTCTGTTACCGTGTCAATTATTTCAGGTTTAGGTTCTTCAAGCAAAATCGATTGCTCAGGTTTCTTTTCAGATTCTGATTTAATCCTCTTCTTTTTCTTATCCGTTTTACTCGATCTTGGTGAATCTTCTTTAGGTTTACTCACTTCGATAAGTTCCTCAGCAACAGGAGGAATCTCAACACGTTCCTGAATTATGCCTTGTACCACCTTTACTTTTTCAGTTATCGATTCACTTATATCCGGCTTAGGTTCCTGTAACGCTATCGGTTCCTCCGGTTTCTTTTCAGATTCGGATTTTGTCCCCTTTTTTTTCTTATCCTTTTCACTCAATCTTGGTGAATCTTCCTTGGGCTTCTTATTTTCGACAATTTCATCAACAACAGGAGGAATCTCAACAATTTCCTGAACTATTTCTTGTACCAACTTTACTTCTTCAGTTACCGAGTCAATTATTTCAGGTTTAGGTTCTTCAAACATTATAGATTGCTCCAATTTCTTTTCAGATTCTGATTTAGTCCTCTTCTTTTTCTTCTCCTTTTTACTCGATCTTAGAGAATTTTCTTTAGGTTTACTGTCTTCGACAATTTCATCAACAACAGAAGGAATCTCAGCTAGTTCCTGAACTATCTCTTGTACCACCTTTACTTCTTGAGTTACCGGTTCAATTATTTCAGGTTTAAATTCTTCGGGCACTATTGATGGCTCAGGTTTCTTTTCAGATTCGGATTTAGTCCTCTTCTTTTTCTTATCTTTTTTACTCGATCTTGGAGTGCCCTCTTTAAGTTTACTGCTTTCAACAATTTCCTCGCGAACAGGGGGAATCTCAATAGGTTCCTGAACTATTTCTAGTATCACATTTACTTCCTTTGCTACTGTTTCAGCTATTTCAAGCTTAGGTTCGTCAAGTGCTATCGGTTCCTTTTCAGATTCTGAGTTGGTTCCCTTTTTTCCCTTATTCTTCTTACTCGACCTAGGTGAATATACCTTTGGCGTATTGGTTTCGACAGTTTCCTCAACAATAGGAAAGCTCTGAACAATCTCCTGAACCACCTTCATTTTCTCAGTTACAGTGTCAACTAATTTAGGCTTAGGTTCTTCGAGTACTATGAGTTGCTCAGGTTCCTTTTCAGATTCTGATTTAGTCCGCTTCTTTTTCTTATCCTTCTTACTCGACCTTGGTGAATCTGCTTTAGGTTTACTTTCCTCGGCTATTTCCACAATAGGAGTACTCTCAACAGATTCCTGAAGTATTTCTTGCTCTACCTTCACTTCTTCAATTACATTTTCAATTATTTCTGTCCTAGCTTCTTCAAGTACTATCGGTTCCTCAGGATTCATTTCAGATTCTGATTTTGTCTTCTTCTTTTTCTTATCCTTCCTACTTGATTTAGGTGAAACATCTTTAGGTGTCTTGTCTTCGACAATTTCCTCAGGGACCGGAGAACCCTGAACTTGTTCTTCAACCATTTCCTGTACCATTTTCACTTCCTCAGGCACCATTTCAGCTATTTCAGGATTAACTTCAAGTACTACCGGTTCCTGTTTCTCTTGTCTTGCTAGCGTATTATAACATATGTTTAAATCCTTATTCCCTCGAACGACTTCAGCAAAAGTCAACCAGTCTTGCTTTCCTGTCTCTATTGTCGAAACACCTGCCACATCTATTCCAATATCCGTATCTCCAACTTCAGTTTCCTCTTGGCCTTTATTAAACTTCTTTGTCTTGTTTTTCTTGTTAGATCTAGGTGTAGCTATTGGTTTATCCTCATGGTCATCCATTGGCTCGGAAACTGGTTGTGCAATTTCTTCAGAGGGTATTTGTTCATATAACATAGGTTCTATTTCAGTTTCAGATGGTGTTTTCTTCTTCTTTTGCTTCTTGTCTTTCTTATTAGACCTTGGCAAAGGAATAAGTTTCTCTTCCTTAGTTGAAGTCGTGAAATCTTCAACTATAGTCCCAACGTTAACATCGCCATCAGCTTTTAATATTTCCTCTGATCGGGAAACAACTTCATCAATTATTTGAGACACGTTATTTTTGATTTCAATTGTTCCCTTAACAGACTCAATAATTTCTTCTGACTTTGATTCAGGACTCTTGTCAATACAATCTGTCAACGTTCGTTTTTCATTTTCAATAAAGGACTTTGTAAGAATGGTGGTAGTAACTAATGGACTGGTACTAATTTCTGCATCAATATCATCCATATGATGATTGTTTTCTGAAATTGATGCAGTAGCTGGAGTAATCGGAGCAATAATTTTAATGTTTTCAGAAACATCTTCCATAACAATATCTTCCAATTTTGGCTTAACATCAGGCTTTATTTTCTTCGATTTCCTGGACTTCTTTCGTTCTATTTTCCCTGGAGTAGCAAATCCTTCTTGTGTTATTTCCGAACTAACGAATGAGGTAACTTTAGTTTCTGTTGTTTCTTCGTCTGGGAGCGCAATAGGTTCATCCAGAACAGACTCAAAGAAATCTGTGGTTGAATCAACAGGTAGACCTTTATACTCAACCTTTTTGAGTTCTTCTGACGAAGGAAGGTCTTTAAACTCCTCCACTAGCAATTTTTCTAGTTCAATTATTACTTGAGATGGTTTTAATTCTACTTCAACTGATGGATTTTTACCTTTGCCCTTTTTCTTTTTATCTGGTTTTGCTTCCTCAAATACTATTTGCTGGTGTTCAGTAGCTTCTGGTCCAGTTTCAGAATCCGATTTGGAACTTGTTGTCTTTGTTGGTGGACTGTCTAAGATTGTCTCAAATTGTCGTTTTTCTTTTTGAATAAATTCTTCAATTTTATTATCTACGTCTTTTCGTAAATTTGGTTCAATGTTATGATACATAGCATTGTTATCATTAGTTGGAACTTCGGCATCAGATAAGACCATGTCTTCATCTAGAATACTTTCGAAGAAAGAGGTACTTTCATCAATTGGTAATCCTTTATAGGCAACTTTTTCAATAGGTTCTGATACATTTTCCACTATTTCAACTAGAGGTGGCTCATCTTCCTTCGAAGGTTCTGGTATAATTTGTTTTTCTTTAGTAGGTTCTCTTTTAGTCTTCTTCTTTTTAGGTATAACCTTGTGGCACTCATCTTCTGATTTTGAGGTTTCTGTTAATGTTGTAACTGTCGTCGAAATTGAGGTCGTGAAGACATTATCGTCATCAGAAAACACCATCGGTTCATCTAGAATACTTTCAAAGAAAGAGGTACTTTCATCAATTGGCAGTCCCTTGTAGGCAACTTTTTCAGTAGGGTTTGATACTGTCTCAACAATTTCAAGTGGAGTTGTATCGTCTTTCTTCGCAGGTTCTGATATACTTGCATGTTTTTCAGTTGGTTCATTTTTTATCTTCTTCTTTTTAGGTTTAATTAATGGGTACTCTTTTTCTGGTTTTGAGGTTTCTGTTAATGTGGTAACTGTTGTCGAAATTGGGGTAGTGATGGCTATATCGTCATCGGAAAATACCATCGGTTCATCTAGAATACTTTCAAAGAAAGAGGTACTTTCATCAATTGGCAGCCCCTTGTAGGCAACTTTTTCAGTAGGTACTGACACCAGCTCAATAATTTCAACTGGAGCTGGATCGTCTTTCCTCGTAAATTCTGATGTACTTTGTTGTTCTTCAGTAGGTTCCTTTTTGGCCTTCTTCTTTTTAGGTTTAACTTTTGGGCACTCTTCTTCTGGTTTTGAAGTTTCTGTTAATGTTGTAATTACAGTCGAAACAGAGGTCGTGATGAGATCTGGTTCTTCATCAATTATTTCAACTAGTACTGGTTCAACTTCCTTCAGAGGTACTGGTATAATTTGTTTTTCCTCAGTAAATTCTTTTTTGCCCTTCTTCTTTTTAGGTTTAATCTTCTGACTCACATCTTCTGATTTTAAGGTTTCTGTTAATGTTGTAACTATCGTCGAAACCGGTGAATTGATATCTTCATCCGAAAGGACCATAGGTTCATCTAGAATACTTTCAAAGAAAGAAGTACTTTCATCAATTGGTAATCCCTTATAAGCTACTTTTTCTGGGACTGATCCAGCTAAAGTTTCAATTACTGTATCAATAGTTGTGGTTTCATATTTTGGTGGTTCTTTTAATCTCTCAGTATCAACAAACGTTTTGTTTACTGTTCGATCATTCACAAGGACTTCAGACACTGCTTCATCTTGACATTTGTTTTGAGAAACATTTTCCACTTCCTTGGGTTGTTTTTTACCCTTTCGTTTTTTAATTGGTTGAGATTTCTCTAGTTCTGCAACTTCAGAACTGTGATCGGGTATAGATTGTTCAACATGTACTTCTTGTAAACCTGTGTTCTCTACCACAACCAAATCTGATACATTTGAAGGAGATTCCTCTTTTGATTCTTTCTTACCCTTCTTTTTCTTAGCTTTTGTTTTCTCAAAAGGTTTTTTAGATGTATCATCGTGTAGGATCAGTTCCTGTTTAGGTTCAGTAGTGTCTTCTGAATTTAATACATCTTCCTTGTCTGCACTTTGAGGTTCACTGGTCCGCCCCGTGGGGTCGGGTTTTTTCTTTTTCTTGGGTTTTAGTTTCGAATTGTTCTCGCATTCGTGCGATATGGGAACTACTTGCTCTTCCTGTTCTAAGGAAAAATCCTGAGGCGCCGCAGTAGGCTTACTTTCACCAAGTTTCATAATCATGTTTGGCACTAATAGAGGCAATTTCTTGAGCTTACTAGATTCTTCAGCCACCAAATCAGGAGACTTTTCTTTCTTTGTCTGTGCCTCGGTATCCTCAAGTAATTCCAAATATTCCTTTACTTTCTGTTGTTGGTACTTGCTCTCTTCTTCTTTTTCATCTTGTTCTGTCTTTTTCGGTTCTTCTTCCAGAACCAATACCTCATTCTCAGTTATTACTGTTATTTCTGAAGGCAGTGTTTTAGATTCATCTTCTACAACTTCAGTTGCAAAGTCATCTATGATTTCAACTAATTCTTGCTCATGGACTTGCTCTTCTAAAACAGATTGCTCCACTTCCGAAATAGTGCCTTTCTGTTGTTCTAATTTGGCACTAAGTTTATCTTCAAGGTCTTTAATTTGAGGTAGAGCGGCATCATCATTCTGGTCCAACAAATCAGCCCAAGATGGACCCTTGGTTAAAGGTTGAAACTTGGGTTCATCAATCTGTTGTTCGTCAAGGAACTGTTGTTCAGATTGAGCAATTACATTTAGATTATCGCTAGTTTCTGACTTTTCGGATTCTGATTTCTTATGCTTCTTGTTCTTCTTTTTCGAAGGCTTCGGTACTTCTTCAATGGATTTAACTTCTACCTGAATTACTTCCTGTTGCTCAGGTTTAGACTTCTTGTTCTTCTTGTTCTTTTTAGGATCCTGAGAAGTTTCTATCGCGTCACCTACTTCAACAGATGCCACAGGTTCTACAGATTGATCCTCAATAAAGGATTCCTTAACTTCTATCATATCTGAGGCTTGTGTTTTCGGTTTCCTGTTCTTCTTCTTTTTACCTCCTTGTGGAGTTTCCACCAAATCAGAATTATCTTGGGGTATAACAACGGGTTGAACTTCAAGTAACGCTGTGGGGACAGAAACGGTCTTCTTGTTCTTCTTTTTCGAAGCCGGTTTGAGTTCATCAGGTACTTCAACCGTTATCGGTTCTTCGGTAACCATTATAGGGGCTACTGCATTCTTCTTCGGTTTCTTCTTCTTTCCTTTCTCCTCACTTTCAATCTGAGTGGTTTCAATCGTTTTCATCTTTGTTTCATTCACAATTTTATCTGGTTTATCGTCACATGGATGCATTTCCGTGATCGTTGTAGTTGTCGTTTTGACTATGGTCATAGTTTTCACATTCTTATTCCTTTGATTCTTATTCTTCGAGGGGTAATCATGGGCCTGGTCAGACTTTCGTTGCTTGACGGCAACGAAACCAGCTGGCGCCTCGACGGCCCTGTCTTTGCTGTCTTCATCCTTCGGCATGGGCGTGCGTCGTCCATGCACCGGAGACGACGGGCGGAGCGGCGATTGTGATCGTTTCGTTTCGTAGTTTGTCATCGTTGGGACAATGGTGGATGGCTGGATATTGGTTCGCTTGAGGCCGTGTAATAAGACCGCTGCATACGTGTTACTCTGAATATCAACCTGAACCGGTTCAGCACTGGTCACATTAGCACTAACTTCCGGAACATTCACAAGAGTTTTAATCACTTGTTTCGGTTTAGAGTCCTGAACAACTTGCTTCTCCTCCAGTACAACTGGCTTTATTTCAGAAACAACTACTTGTTCCGTTTTAATAGGTTCAGCTTGCACCTTCACAGGTTTTCCCTTCTGACGCTTCGGTGCTTTTGGCACCATATCTTGATTTGGCGTCCTCGGGGTGGTTGAACGTGGAGGACGTTGGACATCGTGATACACTTTTGGAGCAGCTTGTACCTGGTTCGATTCAACAGGTGTCTGATAAACATTATCATAGACGTATTGTTGGAAGTGTTGACCGGGATAAACTTCACCGAACTGAATTCCCTCCTGATATATTTGGTCTCCAGCAGGATAGTTAACCAAGTTTACATAGTTAGGTTGTTGCATCAAACCATACAGATTCTGTTGGAAGTACTGTTCATTAGGAGTCGGAACCACCTGTGGTTGCTGGTAGTATTCCTGAGGAGGTCCATAATTGTAACCAGCTTGATTATAGTTAGAATTAGACCATCCCTCACTCGGGAGTTGTTGTTGGTGCTGCTGTAGTTGGGGATGTTGAGGAGGTGGCCTACTAACATAATCAGTTGAAGTAACCACCGGCTGCATTGAAGATCCTGTTGTCATCTTCACAGTTTCCTCTATTTGCTTCTGTATCTGTTCCGAAGTAGTTGTAGGTGGTTCAAAATGTCCCATCAACATTGCAGCATACGTAGTGGATCCAGGTACCCACATGGGACTTGGAAATCTACCCCTTACTCTCAAAGCAGGTTGTAGCAAGAGATGCTCATTTTGGGATTCCGGACGTACGACATCCGTAGCGTATTGGACATTCTGGGCCTGAACAGGCTGAACTTGAACAGTTGGATGAACGTGTGTCATTGGAGTTGGTTGCTGGGGTCTAGCATCAACCCTTCGTTTCGGAGATCTGGCCCTCCTTGGATTCTTCGGCTTATTGTTAGAGCTCTGCGGTGGTAACTTTTCATGGTGCAATTTAGGCACTTTCACTTCGGTTTTAGATGGTGTAGGTACCTCAACAGGAGTTACAATCCGTGTGGTCTCCTTCGCTTTAACCTTCGGGAGATCATTAGCCGTAAGGTTGGCATTCAAGGGTGGGGACGGACTACTACGTCCAAGCAAGGCCTCTGCATAGGAGAAACCTTGTACGGCAGTCTCGCTGGGCAATGGTTGTACGTAGTATGGATCCACGCGATGGATGATGGTCAGGAGGTGAGCGATGCGTCTCTGGAACACCTCGATCCGTGCCTGGATCGCCTGTGCGGTAGGCAATTGATTCAAACATCAGTTAAATGTTTCAATAAGATTCCCAAAAGAAAAAATTACAAATAAAACAATCGAAAAAAATGATCTCTTAGAATATCATTAAATTTCAACACACATTTTCTTACTACGATGATTTATTCATAAAACTTCTTGCTTAAAACATTCTAAATTTAAGACAACTTCATGGATATTAGAAAGAGATAGAGAGAGAGATAAACATTATATGAGTATATCATTTCGGGGGGATTGCAGAGACTTAGACAGATGGCGCTTGCGGTATTCACCGATGTCATCCAATCTCATTCCAATCTTTCCATCCTTAGCATTGTTTTCAGCATTTCTGCCGACGTTTCCACGTTTTCCACGCCATCTGGCACAATTAGACGCTAAGTATCTGCTGCGCCTCTCTGCATCAGCATCTTAATCTGCTCATTGCGAGCCTGCATCTTACTTTGCAGAGCGCGCACTTTATCTCTGCACATCTATTTATGTCAATCCCCATTTTGTGTGTGTTTTTTGCAAACGTATCGATGATGAGTTAATAAGAGACAGGATGGATAATGAAATGATAAAGATAAAGGTCAAGGAAAGCAGCACCGTGTGTAAAGATGATGAAAAGAGAAACAAAACATAATATGATAATTCGTGTTGTCATGATCCAAAAAACATGGTCCACGTCAAATAAAAAACAAACAAACAAAACGGAAACATAAGCAGGCACACAAAACACACCCAGTTTATTTATCTATAGTTTCAAGTTTGTTTCGTTGTTGTAATAATAGATGGCGCCCTAATGTAAATGTCGATCGTAGTAGTAGTCAAGTGCGGTTATGTGTATCCAAAAATAATTAAGGTGACTTAAGCCATGAACTGAGTGCGTGATGTGCGATGATAAGAGACAAACAAATGAGAAACTATAAAGCATAATACGAGTAATCAGGCACAGAACATATCGCGATTCTTTTTCGTCAGACATAAACGAATTGTAAAGCAATAAATATAATCCCAAAAATTAGACCAAAAAATTATATAAATACACCCAATGAAAATATGCAGAATTAGGAGATAGAAACTTTGGAAACACCTTGAAGATGAAATTGTCCCGTTGCGATTTCCCAATGGCGATTTCTACTTACGTGTTTGAGCGTTTCTGCTAAGTCGTCCATAACCATTACCCCGAAATGACAATTCACATCAATGTGTTTCCATTTTACTCTGAGCTACTCAATTTGATTTTGGCTTTTTTTTCATTAGTCCTTTTCGGATGATTTTTTCTGGGAATTTTTGATATCGATAATTTTAGCCGAAAAGCTGTGCTGAATTACGCATTGTATTTTTTCGCGTAACCTTGGCAGAGAGTAAACGGCGGCTTTGAAAGATCTAAATTTAAATTCTCTAGCGAGCGTCTGACTACGTGGCAATAAAATATGTGTTTTGGTAATAGTGAAACGCACACCCAATACGCAAAAAAGTGTGTCAAGAGAAATTCAAAGTGGCAATGAAAACAAATACAAAACGAACACTAGCTCGGTTCCTACCTGTTGATCCCGAGCAGCCTGGTCACGGTCGTGCGGCAGATGTGTCGGCGCCATCACAGCACGTAGTTCCTGCTCGACTTGGACGATCTGCTGACGGAGCTGTTGCACCTCGAGTTGGTACTGGTCGACTTGAGCGATGGACGTCTCGAGATGTTGGCTTTGCTCCTTGATAGTGCCATTCAGTGTATCTAGCTCCCCGAGGATATCCTTAACCTGATCTGTTACCTTAGCATCGCCACCGATTCCCGACCTAAAGTGGAGCTATATTTCAAAGAAGACAATTAGGTTTAGTTAACGTATGAAGTTAGAAGATAGGTAACCTGAAGTTTCTCAATGGACAGAGTAATCTTCGTCCGTTGAATAGCTACATCGGCGATCATCTTTTCCCTAAGGGCATGTTGGTCCCTGAGGGGTTTCTTCTTATTTTGCTGGGAATCTAGGGATTGATGGGTCTTCTCAATCCAGGACTTGACGTCTTTTAATTTACGTTCGCATTGCTCCCATTCCTCGGTAGTCTCTTGTAGAAGAGCATGCTGCAAAAAATCGATTTAGTTTGGGAACAGGCAAAATTTGAGACCTAGACATACAATTTCCAAAATATGGACCTCGACTTCAGTCTTGGCGTCTTCAGCTTCTTGCATTTTCTCTGGGAGGTCCCCAACTGCTGTAACAGCACCAATATGCTCTAATTCCTTAGCCATATCGCTAAGATTCTTCGTCGCGGTCTTGCAAGTCTTGACTGCGTTATTATAGTCATGCGAACGTTGTCTAGCATCGTGCAAAGAAGTCAACCTGACTGGGTCCTTCAGGAAGGTCTTCTTCTCACCCACCCAAGTCATGACACTCTGGTACAGTTGAAGGAACCTTTGCCAGGCATCAATGGTCTCACCGATCTGTTGCCTCTTTTCTTCCAACCACCCTTTGACTTGTTGAAGTTGGTCAGTTAGGTTATTAATAGTAGACTGAATGAGGGGTATCTCTTCTTCGTCACGGGTCTTCTCCATAATAGTTTTTCCGTTCTTAATCAATTTATCCAGACGATCAGCAATTCCTCCGATTTCTCCCTGAATGACCTGCAGGTGGTTATTCAACTCTTGAGGTGGCAACGATCTATCCTGGACCTTCAACTCGGCTTCCTTAATCCATTCTTGAACTTGGTCAACATCCTTGACATATTCGGACCTAACGGTCTTGGCCTTCTTGAATTCCCTGTCTTTCTCCTCCATTGCGTTCAAGATAGCTTCGGCTAATAACTCAAGATTGTTGGTCTCTAAGGAAATGTCACTAGGTATAAGCTGTTGTTTTAGATTGTAAGTATCTCGAATCTTTGCAGTGATTTCCTTTGCGGTCTTGATCTTCTCGTTAACGTCCTTGCGTAATGTGTTCAGCTGTCGCTCGGTCGCTTCGATGTCCTCTCCAAACACGTAGAAGTTCTCGACGACAGTCTGCAATTTGCTCAGACAGTTACGCTCGGCTTCGATTCTGCTCAGGACCTCGGTGATTTCCTCCAAGTCAGTGCGGTTCTGCGCGCGCTTGTTGCGGATGTTCTCCAAGAGCCTGTGGAACAAGCAGATAACACATACACAGTGATGATGTGGTACTCACGGTAAGTGTTTACTTTGTGTGCGCCGCAAAGTGGGCAAAAGCATAAAGCGCCTTAGTATCGTCGACGGTGCGCATGCGGGGCGCATAGTTTCGCGCGCTATTTTTAAGGATCCTGTGACCTCCCAGGACATTACGCGATTGCGCGTTGCCAACGTAAATATCGCCCCAATCAACGCAGCATGGCATGCCATAACATCATACTTTTCCCACTTTGCGGTGAACACTTTGCACACGTTTTACGCGACGGCTCTAAAAATATTGGTTTCGCACGTGCAGAGACCACCGCCGCCAGTAAATAATGCAATCGCGTTTTACCCAATCACCTTGTCGCTTTTTGGCTACCGGCGTGACAACAAAACACTGAAAACACGCACGGACACGCTTTCGATGGTGACGCACTTCGTGTTTTGATATCGGTCCCGACTTTTCGTTTTTCGTCTGCCCTTCTCTTCACTAGACTTGCGAAACTGTTTCGCAAGCAGTGAAACTTCGTTTTTCGGTCGGATCAAATTTTCTTCGCTACCAACAATCGATTGATGGCACTCGTCGCACGGAAAATGCCCTAATATCGTGTGGTACCAGTCGGTGGAGTGTCTCCAGCCATCCAGCTGCGTTCGTGGTTCGAGGCGGTTTGGCCATTTCCACGCCGCCGCCGTCCACCGGCGTCGCGACGCTACATATTTAGAAAGTTTTTCAACCTACTGCGCATGCGTCCAACACCTACATACTTACTATTGGTAACCAGGAACCAAATTCTTTAATTCTAATGACGAGTTTCTAAAAATATGACCATTTCATGCGTCTAAATTCCCCACAAACGTATCATCTTCAATAACTCCTCGCAAATTCACTTCAAATCAAACTTTTACGTTTCAGAATTGGGGGTACCGCATTTTATTTCCAGCGCATTTGCGGTATATATTTACAACCTACAGTAGACACCTATTTAGAAAATGGGTTTGTAACACACGCGATCATTAGTACTACTTGTCTAGCTTCTAGGAACTCCAGCAGAATGACTTAAGGCACGCTAATTTTAGAATACCCTCGGAATTAAAATGTAACTGAAATAGCTAGAACCCTAGTATTGTTGGTGTTTTGTTTCGACGTCTTCTATAGATTATGTTAAGGCGACTTACTGCTCATAATGGCGACCCAAATTCTTCAACTTATCACTGAGGGCGGTCGCTGATATTGCTGAGCAATCTTGCAAGAATGCAAGGATGCTCTTGGACTTCTCTCGAACTTCATCGTAGAGTGGCTTCAATTGATCACCTTCAGATTGCAGTTCCTGGAAAAGAATTCCGATTCCAACTTAAGTTCCTTTAGTTTATCAACTAGTGCAATTTGTAGTAGTATATAGTCATATTTTATTTATGAGGTTTTTATTAAGGAATATCGGTATAATGTTTTATAGAGGTTACCAACCTTTTTTAGACACTTCACTCCCTTACAAATCAAAGACCCGTTAAAAACGTAGTTATCTATTTTATGTCCCACTCTTAAAATATTTTTTTCGGCTACTCACAATTCACCCGGTGATTTTTGCCCACGTCACGTAGGGGAGAAGGTTCCCTTGGTTGGGTTCCGGGTCCCCTGTCAGACTTAATCTGCATCTCAACTTATATGCGGGGTCTCAAATAGAACGAACCCTGATTACCTACCCATGGTTTAATTGCCATAACAATTTTATGCGTACCACTAAACAGTCTATCCCTAGGGTCATATCCCTAGTAGTACCCCAAGTACCCCAGGTTGCAAAACAAAAAAAAACCTACCTCAATAACATGCTGAGTTTCTATAACTTGCGGACAATTCCGCACGATTGCATCCACATGTTTCACCTTCTCGTCGATGCCTGTCACCACACTCTCAAAGTGCTGCCACCGCCCTTCGAATATCTCCCAGGCGGCGGCAAGCGCCGCCAATACATCTCGCCGGCGCTCCAGATCGGCGACCAAAGCTGCCCACTCGTCACTTACACCCTTACTTTGAGCCTGGATATTCTGCTTATTTTTCACATCAGCTTGTTTAATAATTTCAGCTGCTTTCTGCTGTAACGAACTGAGTTCGTCATGCTGTGCCTATGAAATGAATGTATAATGTAAATTGTATTACTCAGTCTGCAAACACTGTAATAGTTCAGTAAAATTCGCAAAACACAGATAAGACATTTAAAAAAAGCTCTATAAGTCAAGTAAACTAAGATAAGTAAATCCATAACTCACCTGAATATCGTTCAAGGCATGACTAATCTTCTGGATATTGAAGTGTAGACCAGCAAGTGTCGATACCAGCTCATCAGTAAACCGAGTCCTGTTCAAAACAGCTTTCACCTTATCCAAGCTACCACAATAGTCCTTCCAAAGTTCCGCATCTTGTTCCAGTTGTGCCTTCTGCGATTTAGCAGAGTTCAAAGTGTTCTTCAGTAACTGGGTGCAGTTCTGTTGTTCCCTGCTGAGTTCCTCTTGTTCTGATGAAGTCAAACTAGGCCAGATCTTATCGGCAGCTTGCTGAATCGTCTGTGAGACTAGTTCTTTCATTGTAGCCTCCGTAGAGAAGAATATCTTATGCTCTTCAAGGTCAGAAGTAATATTTTCAAAGTCGATGCCTTCTTTATTTCCTTGTAGCCGAATATCAGCTTCCTTAACCCAATCAAAGAGGCGCGTCTTGAGTTGATCGTAGGTCTCTCTGAGAGTTTTGTTATTCTCTAGATACTTCAGTCTGTCATCTAGCTCCAGTGGCATTGAAGCGAGGAGAGATTTGGCTTCAGATAATTGCTCAGCCAGAGAACTAGGAAGACAATCGTCATGTTTCGTTGCGTCCTGCACTTCCTTGACACGCTCCAGATATTTCAATACCTCAGCAGATAATTCTTGATGTTTCTTCAAGTGAAGATCTACATCCTTAACATCCCGTTTTAGTAGAGGTCGAGATTGTACCTCAGCTTCCTTGGCATGTAACCAATCTAGAAGTTCATCTAACTCCGCCGCCAATTTTTTATGCTCAGCAGCTGTATTCTCATGTATCTGTTTCTGTTTCTCCACAGCTTTTCGGAGATTATTCAGTGAGTGCTTCAAAGATTGGATTTGTTCCGTAATATTATTCCTGTCTTGAGCAGAACCATCTGCTGCAATTTGTTGACCCTTATCCGCAGCAGATGCAAGCATTGCCTCACATTCTTGTATCTTCAGAATAACATCGTTATACCTGTCGATCTTTTCCTGAATCGTAACTCCTGATTTTTCAATATCCCTGACAATTTCAGTATATTTCGTGATAAAAGTCATAATGTCTGTAATTAGTGCAATAAACTGTTCCCTGAGAAGCAGAAGTTGTCGCAACCTAGCAATTTGATCTTCAATGGACTTGATCAATTCATCCTGTAGTGCAAGAATATTAGAAAGCTCTGCTTTATTGGCACCGGGTACATCTGATAACTTAGCTTTGTTAGCCTTCAAGTCTTTTAGAATCCTCTCATACGTTTGAAGCACATTATGCACATCTTCAACTTTGCTACCAATGGGTTTCGCCAATTCCTTTAATTCATTCTGAATCTCGTTCATAAATTGAATACTCTCCTGAATTTTACCTGCCGCTTCCTTCTGTTGTTGTATATTTTGTTTCAAAGCATTCGTCCTATCGTCAATAATATCTGAAATACGCTTATGTTTATCCTTCATATCTTTAAGAAGCTCTTGCAGTTCAATTTTGTCGCTATCAGTTACAGTGGGAATTATAGCTTTTCCTTGTTCATTGATGGCGTCGATATCTTCAGACAGCTTTCTTGATTCTTCCTGGAGTTTAATATATTTTGTAAGTTGTTCTTCCAGTATTTCCAGGTTTGGCGTCCTCAGATCAGTGGATGTTGCCACCTCAGCTTGTTTCAACCAATCATTACAACTCCTCACGCCTTGTTCAAACTCTTTGCGGCCCTTCAGTAAATCTCTAAGGGACTCTTGTTTAGTCTTCACCTCTTTCTGAAGCAGGTCATATTCATCCTTAATCTCATTTATAAGTCCCTGAAGACGGGCACTATCTTCTTCGTCGCATTCCTTCAGAACGTTATTACTTAATTTCAGCAAGTCATTTAGGTCACCATCCTTGAACTTGTTAATTTCTTTCGAACACTGATTAATTTGGGCAATTTCCTTCTCAACTTTGCCAGATTTTAATGGAAGGTAACCACTAAGTTTACTTATCTCTGCATTCTTTGCCTTCAACCATCCTCTCACTCTTTGCAAGTTACCTTCGAGGTTCTTACGAGTATTCAGAGCTGCTGTGGCACCTTCAAGTTCAGATTTGATCTTGTCTACTAACTGTTGCTGTTCTGATCCTAAGTTTTTAAGAAGAGTTTCAAGTTCAGTTTTTTCACTTGGCTCCAATTCGTTCATCATATTCGCAACACGATTCTCTAGCGATTCCTTCAATACGATTTTATTCTCAGCGTCTTTTAGAAGAGATTTAAGAGAGGCTAGCCTGTCTTCAGCCTTCCTGCATTCATATCCGAACAAAGGAGGATGTTGTAATTCTTGAAGACGAGCCTCACACCACTCTTGCGCTTGTTCGATTTCATTACGGGTGTCATCTATACCCTTTCGGGTATTATCTAGTACTTGTTGCTTCCTTTGAAGTCGTTTATTGATATCATTGTATCTCCTCTCCACGCCTTTAAGTTGCTCTTCGACTTGTTGGGAATCCAAATTATTCACAAAATCAATAATTTGAGCCGCCAGCCGTCTAATATCGTCTACTCTCTTTGGTCCTTGATCGTCAAACTCTGCCTGAAGTTCAGCAACCGCATTCTGCTTCTGAGCACAGGTCAGACCACTACCTTTATCCACACCATCCACACGCTTAATAATATTATCAAACCAATTATTAATAACCTGAATCATTTGTCTGTATTCATCAATAATATCCTGATTCGCCCTCTTCTGAGAAATAACATCGCTAAGCTCCCGTTCGAGATTATCCAACATTTTTTCCAATTCAGCATTTTCGACAGTATCATCACTCTGTAAATCTGACTGTAAATAATTCCTACGCTGTTGCAAAGAGGTCATCAGATCATCCATGGCATTCAGTTCTTGCTTAGCCGCATCATTCCGAAGTTTAGTTGGCTTCAATTTCCAATCAGTGATCACAGCCTTCTGACTAACTATCCAATCGCGAAGTGCAGAGCGCTGCTTGGATTTTTCCTCAAAGTCGGAAACCGTCGCAGTGAGGTTACCGAGATGAAATTGAACCTATGCACAAGGACCAAGTGTTTGTTATTAAATGGAATTGGGGGAGAGGTTCTGAATTAGTGACTAGCTACAAGGTGCACATAAAATAATAATGTTGGACCAACCTTATCGATATGTAAATGTAATTTGTTAATAAAACCATGCGCTTCTAGTTGCCGCAGGAGTAACTTCAGCCTACTTTCAGAAACATCTGAATCTGAAGTCTCAGTGCGCTTCTATGTCATCGTGAAAGCAAAACAAAGAAACAAACAAAAACAGTGCTGGTTAGGTTCGTTTTGCAAACGTGGGACCGGCAAAGAACACACGTGCTTGTTAGATTTAACTGAACGGACTTACCTGGTCGATTAGGTCTTCTAGCTTCGCTCTGACTTCCAATTCACGTTGAGGTATCGGTGCTGATGGTCCTTCGTCGATAAAACTACCTGGTGTACCAGGCCTGCTGATTGATGTCGTTGCTGCTTCACAGGCTTGTACAGCAAGAGCTAGACGGGATTTCTCGGCTTGGAGTTTATTATGCATATTCTGTAAATAAACGATATTCCCTGAAGAAATTTCCCCGAAGTTATATTCCCAAGATAAGGCCTACCTTAGCAAGTTCCAATTGATCCCTGGCTACCTTCAAATTACAAGTTGGTTTCTCCAAATCGACTTGAACCACAGGTTCATATAATTCTAAATTAGCCATGATGCTTTCCAAGGTATCCTCATATTCCTTAAATTTGGCTAGGGATTCAAGTAATCTCTTTCTAATTTGGTTTGCAGTATTCACAAGGGAATCATAGCTTTCCTGCATATTGCTAAGTTGCTTCTCAATGACATCTTTAATATCAGGAGCTGACGCGACATACCGAGCTACCTGAGCATGCCCTATCTTCTTAACTGCATTCAAAGTCCCTTGATAATTGGTAATATCATTCATCAAGGTAGCATGTTGTTGAATCTGTTCTTCAGTCTGCTCTCGATTGATTATGAACAATGAGTTGTGGGCCATCAGGTTAAAGGATACCTGAAGTAACCATTTCTCAGTGTCTTGAATGCTTTGGTGATACAAATTGTAATCCATGATCTCCTTTTCAAGATCAGCACGCCGCAAGTCACATTTCTCACTAATTTGGGCCAAACGCAGCTGCAATTTTTTAATCTCATCAGATAATTTTGGATTTGTGGCCCAATCTGACAACGTGCCACATTCATTTCGAAGATGTTCCAAGTCAGTCTGTTTTGAGGTAATATCCGTCTGCATTACTCTATACCGTTCCATTTGAGTCTTCATCTCTGATAATTCTCCCTTGGTATTAACTTTCTCAGCCAACATATTTTCCATTTCTGATAACCATTGGTTCATGGCCGACTTAGAAGAATTATAATCTTCCCATCTTAATATAGCTACCTTTAACTGTGCCTGAATGGAATTAACATCCATATTTAATTGATCCCAACTGTTCTTCAGAGTTGTCATATCCTCACGGATAGAGTCTTGTTTATCAGCAGGTGCTGTATTAATTACTTTTGAAAAGGCATCCTGTAGTGAAGTCAATAACCTCTGTCCTTCTGATAAGTTTATAGCAACACTTCTAACTTTATTCATCTTCTCCTTCAGTTTACTTTCATCGCCATTACCAAGACATTCCTGAATAATTCCATGAGCATTATGCAGCCACTCTTCCAAATCTTTTTTGGCATTTAGGAAGTCAGTGTGGTCAGTCAAGTTCTTTTCCACCTTTGAAACTAAACCTTGGGCATTGGTAAGAAGATTGCTATATGCTACCTGCAGATTTACCGTTTGATCCCTAACCCAACTTAAGGCACTCTGTTCCATTAGCATTTCACAAGCATCATTGAGTTGTTCCATCTGAACCTTTCCACCATTAACCTTCTCCAATAGCTCTTTACACCTATCCAAATCTTCAGGCCTCTTATGTTCAGCCTTCATCTCCTTCTGAACAAGAGCATCATGCTCGTTAATCCATGACTTCATTCGATTATACGCATCAGTATAATCCTTCCAAGCTTCTATACATTTATTCAGATTGCGGTGACTCTCTTTGCAGATGTACTGAAGGCCTTCCCATTCATTCTTCAATTCTTCGATCTCCATTTTTATAGTGTCTTGCCCTTCTGAACCTGTTGTTTTCATGACAGATATACTCAACGCAATTGTTTGATCAACAAGTTGATCACATTCCGGAATAGATTCCAGAATCTTATTGATCTTTCGTTCCTTGTCTTTAATCACTCCTAGTTGTTCGTGAAGATCGGAACATTGCTGAGTTTCCACTCGAGTCTTCCTAATCCAGTCATAGGCTTCATCATAGGATTTCTTGTATTTTTCATGCTCTTTAACTTGTTCTTGTAATTGTTTAACTGCATTAGCCGCTTGATTCTTCAGTGAAGTATATCTATTAAAGCATTCCTCATGTTCTGGAAGTGGTTTCTGATCCGTCAATTTCGATTTTAGTTTATCTACCAGGTCATGATGACTATTAATTTCCTTCTGAATGCTACGGAATTTTTCAAGTTTGGCTTTCTTCTCGCTAAGGTCATTTAGGAAATCGCTATCAATCTGTAGCTGAGCTTCAGTCTCATTAATCCATGTATTCAAGAGCTTATAAGCCTTTGCGATATCTTCAAGTTGAGAAGCTTTGTTCTGTAATCTACTCCTTACATCATTCACGTCCATCAGGAGTTTCTCCATATCCAATTTCAAAGTTTCAGTATCCTCTTGAATCTTAGCAGCTCCAGTTTGTTCAGTATTCATGATGACACGTTCCTTTAACTCCATTATATATCTGAGCTTGTTCTGTCCCTGTTCTAACGTCGTCCTAATGCCCTTCACAATTTGCAGTTTGTTATAAACTTCAGAGAGCGTATTAGGGATTTCGGAGCATTCGTTCAGTTTATCCCTTGTTCTAAACACCCAATCCTGACACTCTTGATAAAGCGTATTATGCTGTTGATGCTCCTGATAATGCAACTCTAATCGCCTCATCACTTCCTTCGCTAAAGACAACAAGGTGTTATACTTAGTCGACATTTGAGTTACAGCATTACTAATCCTAGTATCTGCACATGTCTCCAACAAAACCTGAGCCCTCATATTCAAACGATCCAACTCCCTTTGCCAGTCAAACAAAGTTTGCAATTGCACCTGAAATTGTTCCAAAAGCAATCTTTTTTCTTCAAGACTATCTTGCAACTTGTTATAGGACTGTACTAACTCTTCAGTTTGAGCGATCCAATCCAAAGCTTCCTGATAATGTTCCTCATACTCTGTCCACTTAACAATACCAACTTCCAGAAGGCTTCGACTGTTATTTAATGCGTCCACATAATTATCATAATCATCCTGAAGAAGTCCAATCTCTTCCTCGATTATATCTTTGTCTTGGACATCCGCACATTGAAGTGCAATATCTCCTTGCTCCAATGCAAACTCAAGCTTTTTTTGTCCCTCTGACATCTCATTCTGAAGTACCTTTAACTGGGCAAGTTTAGATGTTAGACTTTCTTTATCACCTGTTGGCTCTGAGCACTTGCTGAGACGCTCCTTGGAATAACGAATCCATTGCACGAAGTCATTTGCTGGAAAATATCGGAATTTGACATTTTGGCGAACTGATGACAAGTAAGTTATGATTGGCGAATGTCATTAAAAATGTCACAATCACACCTAATATGTACCGTTTTCTATTTATAATTTTATTCATTTATATTAGTAGTTTTAAATTAGCATGGGGCCATCCCAGGAAAGCAAACCCGAGCCGCTTTGATAGCGTCGAGTTTGTACCGCACCGCCTCAGACAGGAAAAGTATATGATGCCACCATGGAGCACACATCACAGAGTCAAACGAATGGAACCCACTCATTTCTTTGATACTCAGATGAATACAATAAACTATGTTCCTGACACTAGCAAAGAGACCGTGTATTCCAGGGAAAAATTGAATCCCTATGCAAAAACGCGAGACCGTAAAAATGGATATGATATTATTACATATCTTCCATCGGACTTTAAAACTCAAGTAATCGTTGCACCATTGCCCAAAGATATGCTGGACAATGATGATAAAGGTGGTGAAAAAATGGTTCGTATGTCCAACGAGGAATATGTGAGAGGAATGAAGAATTTACAAGATATTGTCCAAAGAACAAGAGAAAAAGAGTTTGGAAGACACATGATGACGGAAAATGGAAATGGTGCATCGATTAAAGAGAAAATTATTTCTCAAACAGAACCTGAATTTATTGAGATTGTGGAAAACCCCAGCCAAGTGGTTATACCACAAAATAAACTGGAGGAATATATACCAACGATGCTACCAGCTGACGCGCTAACCATTTTAAGGCCTTCATTGAACCAAAATCAGAAGTTTGAAACACTAGACCTTGATTCCATTAAACCAAGAAATGAGCCCGGGAAGAATGATGACACTTTATCCTACTTCCGTGTGGACTTTAAGAAGAACAATAATGATCCCTATGTGCAAGTTTCCACAAATTTACCTATTAAACATAATGTCCAGGCTTTTTCCCAAGATACAAGGAAGAGTCGGTTCAAGATTCACCAAATTCCACCAGTTCAAAAGGAAAATGAAGATGACAATTTTCAAATTAACAGTTGCAAACAAGAAAATTGTAATATACTTATAAAAACAGATCCATTCTGCAAGGATAAAAACGGTATGATAAAACCATTTGACAGACAGACGTATGGGAAGTCCGATATTCAGAAACGGTTCTTTCATTTCGGTAAAAGTAAAGATAAGTCTTCAAAGAAATCAAAAGTTAAACCATCTAAAGACATCAGTTCAAGTGACCAGTCTAAACCATTAAATGATATCCATCCCAGTACATACTCTTATGAGAGTAAGCCAGGAATGCAGCAATCTTATCTGAATAGGTATCCACAGATTACTGGAACCAACCCTGCCATGGAACCAGGACAATACAAAGCAGCAATATTCCAGGAAATAAATAGTGTCAATCAATTATTACGAAATAGTATTAATCAAATGAAGTCTTACAATACAAAAAGTCAACCATTTTCGAACGATGTTCCTCACCTGCCTGAACATGGTATAGCAAAATCGGAAACTTCGAACGTCGAAGCCAAGACACAAATTCCTATCCGATTTTTCAATGATGATGTCGCCCAACGTGTACTTACATATCCACTAAAACCTGAGATGATAGAGTTGGGAGCTAACAGACCTACAGCGAAGCCAGACAACAATTATCGAGGTGATCCAATTTTAAGGGTAATGGCATATGACCATCCGACAGTAAGTCGAAATTCTGATGGAAACGAGCCCGAATCTTCAAACTTGGCAATGAACAAATTACTCCGAAAGTTTCAAAGCTATCAGAATAGACTAGATAATAATAAGGAGGAAGTTTCAAGATCACATCGATCTAGATTCAGACTGCAGGAACAACCAAGTGAAGCTGTTGAATTAGACCCGAAATATGATTCCATATATAATAACCTGGGTCCAAAGGGTTCCTATGATCTTAAGAAGGCAAAGAAAGTCTCATTTCATGCCATTAAACATCTCAAGCCTTTAACAAGGTATAATGAATATCCAACGACTGGTTTGTTTGAATTTGATGGTGATCCACTTAAGCATATCAAACGAAAATTCTATATTCCCAGCCCTGTCTATAAATTAAGTACAAGTGGACTGGATTCAGATAACTGCGAACATAATAAACCAAAGAAGAGGTCAGTTGAAGAAAGTGATGATGATATTGGGAGTCTTCTTGTCCTAGGCGTAGTACCAAGAACGAATCGAAATCAATTAATTCAGAAACTGCAGACTGGTGGCGAATACCTTCGTAGGCAATACAAAGATAGAGTAAATTCTTCGGAGGATTTATCCAAGGACACATCACCAATTAAGACGTTTGTAGTCTCTAAATATCGGATATCAACATTTCCCGAAGCTGTACTTACAAATGACGAGGAGGGAATTAATGGGCTTAATAAAAATTCGACTACTACCATTGCATGCCCCGTGATAATTGAAGATGATTCTGAGGGTAGTTGTCCAACGTCTAAAGAATCTCAGGTTGAGTCTCCCGCACAAGACGGAAGTGAGGACGGCCCAAATTTGGAATCGTATGGCTCGGAAAGTCAAGGAAATCAAGGGAGACAAGAATTTCAAGGAAGTCGAGGAATTCAAGATCAGCGAAATCAAGGATGTAAACCTTGCGTATCCCAGAAAAGCAAGAAGAAGCCATGTTCTACGAAAACAACCACACCGGAAGCTCCTATGCCCATTTCATGTGCCACCCCCGACGAACCTCAAGATGAATGTGCAGAATTGAACCAACCAATTCCATGCAAAAATACTTGTATGCAAGAACGTATTATGCAACTTCAAGATCAACTTTGCAAATATGAAGCAAAGGATAAATTCTACGAAGCGGAACGCCTGCAAGTGGAAGCTGACGCTTTAGAGAGTCAAATACCCGTTAAGGAAGCCATGATCGGAATTATGGAAGATATGGATAAAATGATGAAAAGAATAATCGCTATCGAGAATCCACCATGTAAATCAGCTAAAAATAATCAGGAAACTAGGAGAAATGTTACGAAAGAAAATATGAACTTGCTTATTGAGGGCCTTTCAGAGTCTGTATGTAGTCTGAAGAGGATTGAAAGTACTTTGGAGAAGATTGCTGAAAATGCAAGTGACCTGAAAGAAGAGACAAACATTGCCCTCGAGGAAGCTCGACTGAGAATGTGTGGTATTTCAAATCGATTAGATAAGGAGAAACGTAGGATTGACTGCGCCCTCGAACAGAAGGAATTAGAAGAACAACGAAATTGTGAAATGGGCAAACGGAAAAATAAAAAGTTTCGTCTGTTCCGATGGAAGAGATTGCTTCGAGATTCCATTCGCCTATTGGAGAATTCCTAATTTGACTGATGGCTGACAATGAATGAGATCTTGTCAAAGCAGTTTGTGAGTATTCCTGTCAGTTTTATAAGTATTTTTCAGGTAATGTTGCGTTTTCCAATTCTGATTTTATTCATTCTGCGTCTGACTTTATCAGGTGCTCACCTGAGTGAGCATACGACATACAGCGACAATGAAGAACATCATACCGGGTCGGACTGGAATGATATATTCAGACATAGCCAGTCCAAACCCTATTTTGATGAAGACAGAAAGATTTACGTCGAGGAATACATCACCGACCCGCTGGGTCCATGTGATGATGATGATGAGTGTCAGAGTCAGAAAGCCTTAAAGACAACAAAACCGCTCTCACTGTTTAGCATTTTTAAAATATCCCGGACGCGACCAATAGATATGCCAGATGTCTTTGCTCTGGATAAATATCTGCAAGCAAGCATTAACTCAAAACAAGAAGGAGAAAAGAAAAATAAAATGAAAACCAAAATACGTATGATCGTTGACAAGTTAGGGTGGTAACAGGTTGTCAGAATGATGCGTCGAGCATGGTGCGTCAATTAACATGTATAGTATTTGTTCTACTGTTCTTCCATTCTGGGTCTACTGCTTACGGAAAGTATAGATTTAGTCGTAATGAAGATCCAACAAAATGTGAATTTGGAGTTCCTCACGCCCTTCGCACAAATCGATTTAGGACCTCACAGATAGTAACGGCACCAGCCACCCCAACAACTACAGAGATGATCACTTTTAAAATCACAACTTGGCCTCCTTCTACAACTACCAAAGAAACTACCACCACCCAGAGATTTATTATTACTCCTCGACCTGACAACGATAAGATAACAACTGCAATATTTGTACTTATTCCTAAAACTACAACATTACAATTTAATTCCCAAAGTCGCAGCAATATCTCACCAACCATGGAATATGTACCATTGGATCCATCAATTACAGAAAGTACAACGTCGGGAACACTAAGCCCCGTGGAACTTTGGAAACTTACAAGAATTCATAGTCTCACTATAGATTGCGACGACTCATCGAATCTAAATATGTTTGTACCTACAACATCTAGAACCTCCACTAAATACTCAGATTTAGACATGCCTCATCCCTTCAACCTGAAGAAGCGACATTACGATAAACAGCCGAAAACCAGGTCCCGTCATCAACTTCGAGAGGATATCAAAGAACTTTTAAAGAAAATATTAAAGATTGAAGAGTCACTCTTAGACAAAGATACTTAGACAAATATATTTAAATAAAGCAGTAGTTTGTAAGGGTAATCTGACTCACCAGCATCGACGAAAGCCTGATGTTGTTCCACAGTCTCTTTTTGTTTAGCATAGAGCTCCTTGGCTTGCTTCGTCAGGGATTCGTACTTTGTGGAAATTTCCGACGCTGGAGCACCTTGCATCAGGTTGTCTGCTTTGAAAGCCACCGACTGGATCATGGGCTCGAATGAGACAATGTCCTGAACAATATTGTTCGTTTCTCGTAAGGTTGCCTTGCGTTCACCAATAGGAAGACTGCTCAAGCCACTATGTCCCTTCTTTGCCGTCACCTTTTGATCGCAAACTTGCTGTAATTTCGCCTCGCGATCCGTAATCCATTGTTGTAATTGTGAGTATGAAGAGTCATAATCGGCCCATTGGAGTAGTGCAGTCTCCAAATGAACCTTTGCAGTGGACATCTTCTTAATAAGTTTCTCCCAATCAGACTGCAACTCCCTCATCTCGTTGTTGATCTTATCTCGCCCATCAGACTTTGTATTTCTGAGTACCTTCTCTCCTGAATTAATAGTCAGGTGGATCAAATTTTGACCCTCTTCTCGTTTGTCTAAGAGTGTCTGAACTTTATTTAGGCGTTCTTGTAAAATATTTTTACTTGTAGAACTTGAAGACTCCGAGCAGTTCCTGATTAACTCACGAGCATCATCAATCCACTTCCTACTTTTACCAAGATTTTCTTCATAGTTTTTATGCTGATCATAATTGGTCTCAACTTTCTTCAATACATCCTTGGCAAGATTGATCTCTACTTGATATCTGGAGTTGAGAGCTTGTAGTTGGTTATTCACAAAGATGTCCAAAGGTGAATTCAGGAATTTCTTAGAAAATTCGTTAAATTTATCGAAGTCTTTCTTTGCATCATCGAGTCTCTTCAATATGTCTTTCACATCTGTGACTTGGTTGGCCTTTTCCGTGATATTGCTAGATAGGGCAATCTTTTGATTCTTTGTTAGAATTGCAATTTGTAGTAACCAGTCCGACAATCTTTCATATTCATCTTTGTATTCCCTCCAGGGAAGTAGAACCACTTCTAACTGTTCCCTCTGTTCACGTAGATCTTTGAAGAGTCTTTCAAAGCTCTCCCTTACAGCACGAATTTCATTCTGAATCACTTCCTGTCCTGATGTGCTAGTATTAGGAAGAACTACTTGAGCAGAATGGTCCAGATTATCCAAGAGAACTTCACCTTGAGCTTGTTTATTCAACAAGGCATCTAAAGGTGCAGAGAACATCTCAACTGTTAGCTTATCCCCAATGGGTTTCTGTTTTATCTGGGGTATCTTTTCCTGGGCGCGTGTTAACCATCTCTGGAACTCTTCGTATGCCTCTTTATAGGTCTTATGATCCCTAAATTGATTCTCCCTGGCAAACAGTAATTTAGAAATCTTATCGGAAATGTCATCGAACTGATCCAGGATAGCTTTAGCTTCTTTAGCAGATTGATTTGGTTGTTTGTTAGCTAGAAGTTCATTAACCTTAGTTTTGATGTTATCAACTTCAATCTTCTCACAACGTACTTTCTCTTCAATATTTTGAATCCTATCCAGTTGGGCCTTCTTCTCAGGGATGTTAGATTGCAACACAGACAGATCATTATACTCAGACTGCATCCATTCAATAGTTTTAAAAAGACCCTTCGTTTGATCAAAGAGACCTGCCCATTTTGTCAGGCTGTCGTCCAAAATGGCTTTGGTGTCAATCATCTTTGAAGCCAGCATTGACCATTGATCTGACAATCTAGCCAAGGCATTATTAACTTCAGCGTGACCTTCAGGGGCAGTATTGGCTAAAACAATCTGAGCCAATTCAACCAAATTCTGGATCTTTCCAAAGCCTTCTTCTTTGAAAATAATCAAGTCCTGCAAGATAGCCATTTTCTTTTCAAGGTCTTGTTGAGAAGCTGCTCCCAATTCAGAGCAGTAATTTAGCTTATTCTTGATATCATCCAACCAGTGTTCCACACCTTTGACCTTGTTATTGAAATCCTGATGATTTGCAACATATTGGTGCCACCTAGATGTCAAATCTTTGACTTTATGGTAAAGTTGTTGATACTTGACACCCATTTCGGAAATAAGGGAGCTTCTTTGTGATGAGCCTTTGTGTAATAGTTGTGATTTTTCAGTAACTGAATCTATTTCCAACTCCTTTGCTCTGACCTCGCCCTGAAGATTCTTCAAAATTTCTAGTTGGTTAACCTTCTGGTCAGCTGTAGCCTTCAGGTCAACTGAATGTAATTCAGTATCGGTATTCCTCAACCATGCCATAATACCATCTTTAAGCTGTTCGAATTCATTCCAGTGTTGCAATTTCAGACTCAAAGCATCAATCAGACTATCAATAGTTGATACCATAGCTGACCAATCTTTAGTACAGTTATCAATCTCGGTATGAATAGCAGATTGACCATAGTCGATGGTAGCTGGAATTACCTTTTCTCCCAGGGATCTGATGGTAACTAAACGAGCCTCTTCTTCAGGAAGGGTAGCCTTCAATACTTTGAGTCTATCCAGGTTAGAAATCAGGATGATTCTCTCACCATCAACATCACTTAACGATGATATCGATGTTGTAGCATTGGATATCCAATCAGTAAGAGCACTCGTTGCCTTGGAAAACATTTGGTGTTCATTGGTAATTACTTCATACTGTTCAACAAATCCTTGGGCCCTTTTCAATATTTTCGCATGCTGGTCAGCAATCGTTTTCATCTGTTGAATTACTTTCTCGTTAGCTTCAGATAAACTATCCACCCGATCCTTCAGATCAATGATATCTTCATGGTGAACAATAGCATCCTGCAGTAAATTCCTGTACACTTGCAATTGGTTCTTCTTTTCCTGAAGAGTTGCTTTCAGCTCGATATCTTCAGGCAGCTGTTTAGAAATCTGCTTCAACCAGTTCTTCATGGCATCCATAGATTCCTCAAAACCACTCCATTTACTCAATCGATTTTTCAGATCTCTATCTGTGCTGTTAATTTCGTCGTAGAGGGTATCCAAAGCTAGTTGAAGTTCTTGTAACTGGGTACTTATTATATCTCTTCCTTCAGGACCAGTACTCTCGTATAATTTCTCACCCAACTCAATGGTGTTATTCAGCAGACTGGTGGCGCTCGTTTGCTGAGAGACTAATTCCTCAAGTACCTTCAACTGTTCAGCAATAGTCGACTTCGATCCTGTCTTCACCGCCGCCTGACAATTATCAAAACGCCCTCTTGCAGCCGCAATCCAATCACTACACTGTCGATACTTCTCATTGAATAGTTTATGTTCCGCCACACCGTGTTCGCATTTCTTCACAATCTCCTTCGCCGTATTCTGAATGCTCTGGAATCTGGACGAAACTTGCTGCACATTGACCGAGATCCTGGAATCCCCACTACTCTCGACCAACTCAGTAGAATCGTCTGACACCTTATCAAAGTCAGCCTCGTTGTGTCTCAAACTTATAATCAGAGCCTACAGGAACAAATAAGAATCAAAATCTCCATCATTTCATAACGCTCACAAATAAAGACAGAGAGTTGAAAGTTAGATAGGTCAAGATCAGATTGATAAAGATACCCAAAATAGCCGATAGCATGCTTATCATGACATTGACATCAATCTTACTTGTTCTAAATGATCGGATAGTTTTGTGAACACCTTGACGTCGTCATGCCGTACCTCCACGGTTTTATAAAATTCCTAATTCATATAAAAAATATAAAAAAAATAAAAACACCTCAGGCAATCAAAAATCTTCGAAATATATTTATTTATGAAGTAAACTCACCTGATAACGTCCCAGTTGCTCTAGCTTCTCTTCCACAGTATTTTTAAAAGCGTAACTCTTCAACAACATCTCGGCGTCGGTCAACCATGCAAGGAGTCTGTCCATGACAGTATCATACTCATTCCACTGAGCTAGACGCTCCTGAAGTCTCCTTAGGACCTCATTTAAAGAGGCGGTAAATTTGCTCAAATCAAATTTAAGATTGGCCATGTCTTTCTTCATTGCTTCCTTAGCTCGAGCTGGTAGGATAGAACCCTTGACCTCTACCTGCTTCTCAAGTTCTGACAGTTTCATTTCAGTCTCAGGTAACTGATCACTGATTTCAGTAACTTTCCCCAGACGTTCTTCCAAAATAGGCTTATTTCCTGAATAGTCAGAGTAGCCGGCCAGTTTATCCCACAGGGATTTCTGATAATCCTGTTGAACTTTCTGTGTGTCATAGAAGTTCTGATAAACCGACAAACAATCTTCTAGTTGATTTATAATATCCTGAGAGTTCTTTAAGAGATCCTGATATCTGGTATTAATAGAAGCGATAGTGGCTTCAACTTCAGCAGCCTTGTCTTTATTGTTGGTTAACTGTACAACAATTTTGGCTTTTTCAGTAACACCCTCAATTATACGCTTGTGGCTAATAATCTCCTGGAGATTGGTCTTATACTTTAGCAACTTGGCACGAACTTCCTGAACACTAGTCCAGGTACTAGAATCTACTTGCATGGTTTTCTCCATGGAATCCAACCAGCTCAAAACTTGCTGTAAGTTGTCATTGTAAGAGTTCAGTTGTAAGGACTGGCTCTCCATAATTCGCTGTTGGTGTTTAATTCCATCGTCTAATTTGTCCCATCGGTCTCGGATCATTCTTAAGTCATTACGAATTATCTCCCTGCCTTGGGTAGCCGTATCAGGGAAGAGTCGTTCTCCCATAATGAGAAGGTTGTTTACTTTAGTCTCACCTTGTTCACGTCCGGAGACCAAAAGTTGAATTTTCCTTGTGGTCGCTTCCAAGTTATCACCCATAACTTCCGAAGTCAGCGAAGCCAAGTGTTCCTCCAAAGGTGTCAACCAATTAGAGACCTCCTCCAATTTGTCTTCATATGCCTTATGATCGGCTACCATTTTCTGCCAACGATTGAAGACATCCTTACATAACGAATGCAGAGACTGGTAACGAGTTGTTATGTTTGACACGAAAGGTTTGACTCGTTGTGACATGCTCAGCTGTAAGAGGGCATGGCTGGAATCAACGAAAGCATCGATACTTTTTTCTTTGCCAATCACTTCATCTTTAATCAATGCGATTTTCTTGAACTGTTCCATCTTGTCTGAATGGGTAATCTGGAGAGGTTGTTCACGTAAGACACCCTCAGTTATCTTCAACCAGTTTGTCAACTCCTCGAACTCATCTTCAAAGTCTCCCCAATATTTAAGGACACCTTCAAGTTTGACCACAGCAGATTCAACACTTTCTAGATAGGATTTAAACAAGGCCTTCAGGCTCTCCAATTCTTCATTACACATTTCAATACCCCTTTGAGATGTGTTGTTCCTCATTAACTCAATCTGATCTTCAATTTCCTTGAGCATGTGTTGGGCATCATTGGACTTTAATGCCTTGATTCCTTCAATTCTCCTCTGAACATCCGTCTTTTCACCAGACAGATCTTCCTTTTCACGTACCTTATCTGATTGTTCATGTATCCAATCTTTGAATGCCGTTACGAGCTGGTTGTAATGAGTATGTTTGTCCACACAAGTCTCAAGGTTCATAAGAAGATCCTTTGACTTATCAACAATGTCTTGGAATAGCTGCTTGATCGATTGCAGATAAATATTCAGTGATTTATCCTGTGTAGCATCAACTAGATGTTGGGCTTTCTCACAAACGGATTCAACCAACTGCTGATGAGACATAATCTCCTGATGCATAATTTTGTGATTCTGTAACTGCGCACGCTTCTCTTGAAGAGTAGCCTTTAATTCAGTATGTTGATGCATAGCCTTCTCAACATCTTTCAACCACTTGGTCAATTGTTCCTGGGTTGAAGTAAAATCAGCGAATTGTAACAAACACTGATCAAGTTTATTCATGGCAGCCTGAAGATCATCTGCAAAACCATCCCATATCGTCCTCAGGTTTCTCAGCTGTTGCCTGATAATCTCCCTTCCATCGGGGGAGGTATGAGAGTACAGCTTTTCTCCAGTATCAAGCAAATGTTCAAATTGACCCTGTCTTTGATTCTTCAGATCCAGCATCTTCTTTATTTTCGCTTGTCTCTCTTGTAAAACTTGTAAATCGCCTACAATATGAGCCATGTCAGACAACTCAGATTCTGTCTCAGACAACCACTGGACAAACTCATGGTACTCCTTATTGAAAGAAGCATGTTCTTTATGATAACCCTGATATCTATTAATACCTTCTCGAACTGCACTTTTCACAGAATTATGTCTAGCAACTTGTTGGGACACCTTAGTAGCAAGTTGCGTATCAATGTCAGGACTCTGTATAAGTTCTGAGGCATTTCCAAAATCACCACTTTTCGAAAGAATTTCCTCTTCAAGGCCTTTTAGTTTCTCCCAGTGGGCTTTCTTAGTATCTTCTGTACTTTTAAGACTCTGATCTTTGACATGAGCTTCCATTTGCTTCAACCACAGGTCCAAGCCATCAAGTAGTGACTCAAATTCCGCGTATTTGTTGTAAATTTCATTCAATTTACTCTGAGCATCACTGCACATCAACAAGAATTTACTCCAATTATCTTTCTGTTCCTGGAATCCCTGCAAAAGTGGTGGATGGCCGGAGGGAGCAGTTTGGGTCAATACAATATCTAATTGCTCCTTACATGTAGCAATTATCTTATCACCATCGTCTTTCTGACCAAGTAGATTCTCAACAATGATCAATCGGGCATCGGCTGACTCACTAGATCCTTCATTAACCAGGAGAGCTGCTTCAGATGTAAGTGCACTCAACCAGTCTCGGCACTTCTCCAAAACCTGAATATAACTCTCATGTGCCGATACATAACCTTCAGTCAACTTAAGTCGTTCGGCCACGTGACCTTGGAATTGGTCAAATTCTTCTAACTTAACCTTTAACTTGTTCTCAGCATCAGAATCTGACAAGGTCTTGATTTTATCAGATAGTTGTTGAAGAATTGCCTTGTGTAAGTTAACGTCATTCGCCAGACTTCTATATTTGTGAAGGGTCTCTTTCTTGGCAGGAAGGGTAGCATCCAGTACCTCTGGCCCTAACGTAAGTTTGGACTCATCAATCCAGGAAGCCAATTGCTTAAGGGAATCATCAAAGGAATGCCTCTTCATGAGAACATTCTCAACATCTTTGTAGATTATATTAACTTGATTGAGGAGTTTATCAGATTTATCCCTAAGATGCCTTAACTCTGTCCTGATAGCATCTCTGTTCTCTGGTGTAACACCTGAGAACATTGCCTCACCATTTTCAACAGCCCTGCTCAGCAGTTTCTGACCCAATTCACGCTGAGCTGCAAACTGTTTCAGCTCTTCTAGAGTAGCCTCATTAGGTTTGTATCCTTTGAAACTTTTAACCTTCTTCTCGGCTTCCACCAGCCAGGTTTCAACTTCCTTGATACTTTCCTTGTATTTGTGTTTATATTGGTTCAGTTCTAGAAGTTTTTGAAGATAGTGAGTTAGGAATTTCTTAACAGCCTGAAGCCTTGTGTTCAGATGTTGGACGTACTGTCCAACTCTAGACTCTGGAACCTCCTTCATCATTTCTTCACTGAGATTGCCTAATTCGTCAAATTTAGGAACGTATTTCTCAACAGTGGTCTGTAACTTCGTGATCTCTTTAATCTTATCATCGACCTTTTTAATGTCCAGTTGAGGTGTACAATCAACCCTGGTCTTATTTTCGACATCTTTTAACCAGTTAGAAATATCTTCAGACAAGTCATCATACTTTCTATGTAGATTTATATTTCGTTCTAGAAGGTTCTTAGTAGATTGGTAACTTTCCTTCAGGTCTTTCAGATCCAGTAACAGGTTATCCCTCTCAGCTGTAAGCAATTTAATTGTTTCTGGTGATTCGATAGTTGCAAGAACTTTAAGGGATTTTTCCAATTCCCGTTCTTTGGCATCACAATCTTCAATAGCTTTCTCAATTGGAAGCAAGGCATTCAGTTTTACTTCCAAGTTGTATTTGTCACTCGCGGTTTCAGGCAAACACCACTGAACCTTCTCCTTGTGGGTTTGGATTAACCTTTGAAGAACAGCGTATTTATCATTATGATACTTCTTCAGGAAGACCAACAGAGAGTTTTCGATTTTTCCAGCATGGGCCAAAACCATATCATACCTTTTCTTCAAAGTTTGATATTCTGAAGGTAACGAACCAATATTGGGATACACAGTAGTCAGGTCACGAATTTGAGAATCAATCTGTTTAATATCTGCTTCGTACTTAACAAGACGAGCTTTAGCTTGTTGGAGGTTCATCAACCTTTCCAAAACTTTGGTATTCTCACCAGAAAGGTCTTCGCACTTAATAATATCCTCCCTCAGACTTGCAATTTTACTAGCTGCTGCCTTCAAAGCCTTATGAATAGCATCTTCTTTCTTAGTAAAGTTTGCAAGAACAGCTTCAAGTTTATCAGCAACCATATGAATCTCTTCAAATTGGTCATCAAGTAACTTGACTAAAGCCTGAACAGTATTAATTTCCTTATGGTCACACAACTCTGAGAGTTGTTGGTGTTTAACTTGGACACTCTTCTTCAAACTAAGGTAAGATGGTAATTCTTCTTTATACTTTGCCAACTTAGCATGACCCACCTCCAATTCGTTAGGTTTCTCAATCGCCAAAGACATCCCCAAACTTTGATCATTTAACCATCCGAGAAGTTTGTTCTTCGTTTCTTCCAGGAGCTTCCAGATGATAGCTTGTGACTCTGTAGTCTGACTCAACTTCAGCATAGTTTCATAGACTTCTGTCCAGTTCTTGTGAGTCACTTGAAGCTCATTCTTAATTATTGGAGCCATTCCATCAATACCAATTGATTTCTTAATAATATTGTCTCCCTTAGAATCCATTTTATCCAAGGAGATCTTGATTTTCTTAACATGATCAAGCGTCTTCTTAGCTTTCTCGGTGTTGACATTTGCCTGAATAAAGTCATTCGGCGTTTCAAGGTTCAACAGCTTCACTCCCTTGATTTCTTCATCAATCCTGTTCTTAATGTCCTTAAATTCATTGTAGGCGTAAATAATGTCAGAATACTTCAGTTTCAGATCACGCATCTCCTCATGGAGTTTGTCCCATCCGGACTCAATTGTAGAGAGAATATTCTGGATGATAGTAACATTTTGGATATCTTGTTTCATTAACTGTTGTCCTTCTCGTTGAAGGTTATCACGTAGATCACTAGTCTGAGCATGTAAATCTAACAACTTGTTGATTTCATTGACGGCTGGTTGAAGATCGGAAGGTTTGTTAATGTTCACATCGATGGCGTTTAGTTTTGCAATTATTTCGTCCCTATTATCATTGACCTGTTTCTGTAAGATATCAAATTTGTTCCAGTGTTCCTTCAACTGTTGTAAACCTTCCAATTTAATAGACAGTTGATTTTTATAGCTTTGAGCTTTCTGTTCAATGTCCCTAACAATCGATTCGGCGGTAATAGGTAATCCAGACTCATTCAGAATCGTCACAACTGGTTTCTTATCCATTGAAATTGCAGTTTGTCTCCAGGCTGGGAGCTTATTTATAATCAAGTCAAGTTCAGAATTCAACCTCTGAAGTTCGTCAGGATTCGATTTCTGACTCTCGATTTGGAACTTAATATGGCTTATTTGCTGACTTGTTTCCTGGGACCAATTCAGGAGTTCATTCCACTTTTCCAAGGCGCCCTTCTTTTGAATTAAGTTCGTCTCAATATCTTTGTAATTATTAACCAGTTTTGAATATTCTTCATTCAGATCCTCACTATCAGCACGAGGAGTCATCAGATTGATATTTTTGACCTCTTCATAAATAGCTATAAAAATGGGCTGCTTTTCAGAATATTCCTGCATCAATGCATGGACATTAATCAATGCTGTGGGGACCTTATCAGGTTTAATGTCATCAATATGGGCTACATTTACAGTGAGGCCATCAACCCAACTTCTAAATTCACTTATTCTGGTTTGGAATTCATGTCTAGCAAGGATAGCATCAGAAATTTCATTAATCCTTGCCCTCGTTGATTCGGCTAATTGATTCAGCCCTGCTTTAAGATCCTGAACACGATTCTTAATCAGTATTGCTCCTTCAGGAGCCAGGTTGTGGCAAATACTTTCCGAAGCCTGACTTAGAGTAATAACCTGTGCTTGATGTTCCGAAATCTCCTTGTTCAGATTCTTCAGTTTAGATAATTCCCTCTCAAGTTTGTCTACATCAGGAATATTAGTATTAATATTTCTCTGAACTATAATCTTCTGTTTAGTCAACGTCCATTCTTCCAACTGTTTCGCATTGGTGTCAAAGTCATCCCAGTTTGCGACCAGCTTATCTAACTTTTGTCCCTGTTGTGCTGTTGCTGACTGAATCGTACTGAACCTTGCTTTGATAGAATCGACTTCATCAGAGGCATTAGTTTTAGTTACAATCTTCTGCGAAATCTCAATGATCCCATGTAACTTTCCAAGATTAACGTCACAATCTGTGGCAAACTGAGCATTGTCCACTTTCATGTCAATTGCTTCCTGGAGGGTCGCAGGTTTCTGTGGCTGCATTCCTATCTTTACCTCAGCCTGCTCTAACCATGGCTTCACTTCATGTAAACTTCCTTGATACTTCTGCCATGTGGACAGATCTTTGCTGACCAAAGCAGCTTGACTCTCGACATTACCCTTGATAGCCCCTACTTTTTCTTGAAGAGTGATAACATCAGCTCTCATGCGTTGTGCTTCAATGTTCTCCTCATTATCAGGTAACCATTTCATGGCGTCTGCTCCTAAGCTATCCAAGAGCTTAATCTTATGTATAATCTCCTTTTGGAGAAGTTGGGTCTTCGCTACACGGTCTTCCGGAGCAATATTGTCCTCATGTGCCGCAGTCAGTAACTGAGGGGCACTCTGTGTGGTCCAACTTTGTAATTCAGCCAAATTCTTCTGAAAACCGATCCATTTCTTATTGAAATCTTCGAGATACTCAACTTTATCTTGAACATTTTCTAATGTTGTGACCGTCTTCCTTTCAATAACAGTAACCTCTTCCTTCAGATGAACCTTCTTTGTAGGTGGTGCGACTTCTATAAATTTATTACAAAGATCTCTTAAACGCCTAAGCATTTCCTCAGTAGTTTCTCTTAGATGTATAGCCATCTCCTGTTTAGTTTGTAGTTCAGAAACCAGATTACTGCTGTTGTAATGACCTGGGTGGATTCTATTCAGATCAGCTTCGGCTTTGGCCAATAAATCCAGAATGTCATTCTTCTGTTGGTTGTAACTAGTCCACAGGGTATGAGTGCCCTTCAGTCGCTTAAGACTATTGGCAGTCTCATCGAATGCTTCAGTCCATCCGACTTCAAGATTCCTAACCTCCTCCTTAACAAATGTTGGCGCATTAACGTCCTTCGCCAATTCCTTTCCTCTCTGAAGCATGGACATGATATTTGGTCTCTGTAGATCTAACTGGGTAATGGCTGTTTCCTGTTGTTTAATCATCGTGGAAACAGTATCCAAACTCTCCAGAGGTGGCTGTTCCATGGACTGATCCTTAACCCTCTTCAACAACACACAAACTTCGCGGACCTCCCTTCTGTAGGTGTAACATTTCGATAGTACATCAGTCTTAACCATAGTGATCTCCAATGATGGAATCAAGTTCTTATATCTGGCTATTAGTTCCTCAAGCTTCGTTTGCTCAGCTATAGCCTTATCTTCTGGAGAAAGTGAGGTCAACGAATCCAGGGTTTGTACTAGCCATTTCATATCCTCACGTTTGGAATCAGCGTCTTTGCAGATATTCTATTCAGAATAGACAAAATACACATAAATACAAACCTGGCTCAACCGGTTATTAATTATTATAAACCATACCATTAGTTTCTTTAACTGTCAGCAGCAAAATATACAATTTAGAGGTTATGTAAGTAGGGTTAAACTTTAAAGGTAGAAATAAACTAACCTGAAACACAGCTTTCTCTCGTTCGAACTCCTCGACACTGTTCACATCACTTAGAATATTCTTCAGCATACCATCAACTTGATTCATCCAATTTACCATCTCATTGAACTTCTCATGGTACTTCTGCCACTTTTCCGGCACTTGATCCAACTGAATCTTCAGAGATTCTGCCTTCGCGTTCACGTTCTTCCATGCAACAATCGCTTTATCATAAGCCTCATCTAAACACTTATCATCAGGTCTGAATTGACCGTAAGAAGACGTGATCTTCTCCAAGTTCATTAAACATCTCTGTGTCTCGCCCATGATACCAATAGGATTGAAGAATTGATTATGGTTCTTAAGAATGGCTTCAATATTCTCCTGTTTACTGAATGCCTGTTGTTCCTTGGTTAATTGTTTTTCAATTTCGTTGATGTAATAGTTAAAGGATGCTTCATCAAGTCTGAACTCTAATCTAATCAGATGAAGAGGAGCAAATGAGAGGATTTCCCTCCATTTCGATTGCAATTTATCCACTGATTGAATAATAGGTTTGTGTTGGTCACTAGGCAGAGCGTTGCACAGATCCTGAGCAGATTGACTTAAGTCATGTATCCATTTTTCATTCACACGCTCGAAGAAAGTTTTATGTACCTCAACAGCTCTCTTTGAATCAATATGTGTCTCACTGATAAGCTGATCAGCCTTGTTCAACCAATCAGAAATCACATGTTCACACTCCAGGAAGTTAAACCAGCAACGGATAGCTTCCTGGAACTTGTGTTCCCAGACCTGGGCATTTTCAATGACATATTCAAATCTGTCATTAAGTTGTTCCATCTTTGAATTGGTCTCGGCCACATCCAAATTGGTATTCTGATCAACGCTCTTGACAATATTCCTGAGAACTTTGTTTTTACTGTCCAGCATTGATCTATAGTACAAAGTTTTTGTGAAGAACTGTTTATGTTTGTCGAGTTGTTTGTGAATTTGATCCTTATCACAAGTCAAGGTAAGGTGACTTAAGTGGTCTTCGGCGGAGTCTAACCATGCATTTATTTCCTGTTGTCCGGCTTCGAGACTTTGTTGTTGCACCAATAACTGGTTAAACAGATTAATCTGCATGGGGATCAATGCCCTTACTTTCACCAAAGCTTCCTTCTCTTGCTTTAGGGTTGCCATCATCTTGTCGACATCATCTCTGGACAATTCTTGGATTAACATCTGGAAGGTCTTGGAAACATCTTTAAAGAGAGATTCCATGGATTCAATTTCAGATTGTAGGGCTATCAGATCATTCAAGTGTTCTTGGATCTTTTTGGTAGATCCCAATTGTTTATTCCCCAGAATTACCTCAGTTTTGCGGAGCCAGTTAGAGATGGTCTCAACACCTGCTCGGAAGTCTTTTCTGTTTCTGAGAATATCCCCGGCATGGCTGTATTTATTCACGTGGGGATACAATTTCTCCCAGCGTTCTGTCATTTTGTTATAGTGGTCCCTCAATTCCAATGCGAGATTATCCTCGCAAGTCGCAATCAGGAAGCTAACGGTATCCCCGAGGAGTTGGTAGTTGTCTCTCCACACACTAATATCTTGGAAGAACTCCATCTTTTCTTCTTCGGGCTTCTTAATGGCGACTTCAGCATTATCTAGCCACTGGTCAAACTCCACTGATAGAGCATCCCAACGTCTCCAATAAGCAACAACCTCCTCTAGCATGCTTTGCACACATCTCAACTCCATAGAAACATGTTTCCAACGATCAGCAATATCTTTTATAAATTTATCCACTTCGTACTTTTCGTTTTTATCGATGTTACCATCTCGTTTATATTCATCAATAACGGCTTGCATATCGATAAAGGCCTTGTTAAATTCTTGAAAGATGTGATTCTTAGACACAAAGTTTCTATACTGGTCCAATAGCTGAACAACCTTGTCAAGTCTTCCATATTTCGCTGTCCACGTCTTAAGTTTAGTCTCAGTTAATTGTAAAAATGCAATAAGGCAACATTTGTGTTCGAGGAACTTCAATCTCACGCGCCGCTGAGCAGCCTTGGGACCAACAACAGCAAGACGCTGTGTCATATTGTTCAACTGGTCACTGGGTATTTCCCTAGCCAGAGGGCTCTGGCAAGCTTGAGCAAACTTCGCCTCTATAGAGGGAAGATCCGCAAAGAATTGCTTATGCTCTTCCAGTTTCCTACTAACAATCTTGGCAGTGTCCTCATTCATCGCTGTGGGGATCTCGTCTTCATAGAGCAGTCTCTCAGCCTTGGCCAACCATTGACCAACTTCACAAAACTCTCCAGGGAGTTGCGCATCGAGCAACCACAACCAGTACCTCATCTGTTTCTCCAAGAGGTACCACAATCGTGTAATATCACTCCAGGATTCTTTGGCTATAGACACCAAGCTCTGGGATTCGATAAGATTCTTTAGTTTCAGGAAGATTTGTTCTTTTTCATCGGCCTCCGCTTTGAAGGCGAAATAGTCATTATAGTCTCGAGGTAAGGAGTTGGTTTGCTGGAGGTGTTCCAGGTATTGGGTCTTCTTCAATAGCCAGGAAAACAGATCATTGTACTCTTCCTGGACAGCCGCGATGGCATCGGGGCCCGTACTCTTCGGCTCCGGGTATTTATGGAGGAACTGCGCTACGTACGTCATGATTGAACGTTCGTCAGGCTTAGGCACATCAACGTCTTCCGGATCAAGCAGACGCGCGATTCCTAGTTCGGATTCCGCTACGTCAAACGCAGTTTCGAGACGCGTTCGGTTGGTTTCTTTCTTCAGTTCGGCGAGATTGAGGAGGTTCGCTTTGATGGCGTCGATTATGGCTAGGAAGGCAACACCATCACGCCAACTCGCGCCGAAGTCTTTTACTTCAATTCCTAAGTCACTAAAGGGGCAAAATGAAAAAAATCCTAAGATTCCGAATATCTTCTTGGAATATATGTCGTAAGTCTATAGTTATTGCAGGTGTCAGTCAAATTTCATTTGAGGAAGCCACCAATTGAGGTTAAACAACTAGATCCTACCTGGGTAAAGCATTGGACACCCATTGCAATAGAGTTTTACGAGCGCCCAGCTTCCACTTGTCTTTCGTTGCTGACGAAGTCGTCCCGGCACTATCCAGTGACGACGTACTACCGTACTTTGCTAAGTACTCCAACGCACGGCTATTCTCTTCAATCTGTGAACATAACCACATATGTCAATCAATGTCTCAAACAAAAAATCATGAGGTTATGTGCGGGACATAACCTCATCTCTTAGCCAATAACAGCCACCGCCGAGATGAACAACCGAAAATATGACACCTGGACCTGGTGTATATACAAAACATTGGACACAGAAACGTAACCATGAACAACACAAACACATATTCGTCAGTAACACAATTATTTTCTATATGTGTATGTGATGCGTGCAGCCCGAGATTGCAGTTGAGATTTATACCCAACTAAACAGAGAGAGAGAGGTTAGTCTGTATTTCTGGTTTTGGCACTCACCACTATCCAAAAACTATTCCGTCGTCGCAGCTTTATTATTTTCAGCGATTGTTATGTAGAGAAAACGTTAAAAATATTAATATTTTGTAAGTTTGGTATTGCATAAAGGTTTGGGGTTTGGGGTTCGAGGTTTTGAGTTTAGAGGTTTGAGGTGTAGTTTTGAAGTAAGAGGAGTTACTGTAGATATTTAAGGCTAAAGGTACGAAGTTAGAATTTTGAGGTTAGACGTTTGAGGCCATGGTACAGGTACAATTAAGGTTAAATTTGTATAAGGATCATTTGGGTTAAATGATGTCTGATATATATCCGATTATAATTTGAGAAATTACCTGGAAGTATAAGATAATGGTCCAAATTAATCCGAGCACGACCGGGGGGCGGCCGTCCACAAGATCACTGGCATTGATGTTCACCAGTTTGATGCGCTTGCTGGCTAGGAACTGCAGCGCTGTATTTGCATTACTTAGAAAGTGTGGTCGTCTGAGAACCCTGCCTCTCTCCACAGGCTAAACAGATAAACCGAGGAAACATCATTAAGTTTCTTCTAACAATCTCTGTAACATACCAGTTTCTCTCCGGAAAGGACCTCCAACAATGCGAGCAATTTCGTGCCATCCTTGAGGTCGTTGATCAAGTCGTCAACTCTAAGCGGTGGAACTCGCTGCAATCAAACAGAGGCAATTCAATCCGCCTTTCTTCTTCTTGACTCCTAACCAACTCCACACCAACTTAACAAAACTATCACTAATCAATCAATCAATAAGCGCGTTGTTTTGACATTTTGACTGCATGCTTCGCATGTTTTTCCTATGCGTCGATTAGTCGGATACGCTCGTACCAAGCACGGTATTTTTGGTGGATGCGCCGGTGCGCCCGCACAAATTCCAGAAATAAACGAAAATAAACAACAAACACTAATTCGCAAAAATGACGCTATAATTATATTGTGTATATTTAGAAACATTTAATTGTTAACAGGTGTTTAATGCGTTGTAGTACACTTAATCACGTCGTTGTTGGTGGTTTATTGCCTAGTTGCGGGGCAATTTTGGCGGAGGCGCCAGGCACCCGATACGTTTTTGACTGACGGCGAGCGACTGACTGTGAGCGGCGATATCACTCACGACCGCCAGCGGTTCTGAAAGCCTCAAAATTGTGGCTAAACAAACTGCACACTGCGCACGGAAATGTATACCAGTCGTCAACTTTCTGGCTTTCCAGATTTGTCTGTACAATGACTCAAATCTACAGGTATAAATCAATTTACGCCTGTAAAATTACATGTCAAAGCGCTGTGTATAGTTATGTCAGGGTAAATTACGTGAAGATGTTACGTTTATGACATGCAAATTTGTGGTTATGACAAGTCACTTTAAATTTATGTAATTTAAATTCATTTTAATACTTTTTTTGATTATTTCTGAGAGATTAGGTTTAAATATGAATTGAATTTGTTTATTTTATGAACACATTTCGAACGATTGAAGTAAACTAAATATATTCTTATTGTTTAATCATTATTCGCATAATTAAATATATCTATGATTGAAATAATAATAATAATGTATTCGGTCCGTGGACCTGGCCATCGACCTTCACTGGTCCTTCAGCCTGGATACATATGTTTTTATTGTGTTTTTGTTTATATTACATGTTATTGTGATTTTTCTTATTGATTTTTGTAATGTTGTTGTTACTGTTGTGTTGTTGATGTGGTGCCTTGTTGTGTGTGAGTGAAGTGAATTTTTGTATTGTCGGTGGATTCTTCTTGTGTGTTGTGGGTTGCGCATTGCGATTGTTGTGACATAAAGGTGTGGATTTTTAATAATGTGAATTTTTCATGTGAATTTTTAATGAGAATTAAATAAATGCGTTATTTTTAGTGTGAACTTATAATAATAAATTCACACTAGAGGGGTGCCCACCCCGGGGACTCGAACCCCGTCCGCGTACGTGGTAGACCGAAGTACTACCAACTATGCTGCCCAGGTGGGCCTCTATGATTGATTTTAAGATTGAGATTATTGTATCAGAAATAAGACATATATGTATTTTGGAGTGAAGATTAGAAGGCAGTAAATTTGAAATATCATTTCATTTCTGACATTTCTGAAATATTTGGCAGTATGAAAATCCGTATGAAAAACTGTATTATATAAAATAAACCTCTAGATGTCTAGATGATCAGGATTATTCATTAATTCATTTTAAAAATCACTCAAAAATTGGTTATAAACAAAAATTTAAAAACAATTTAATTTTTTTAACTTACCTTAGACAAGTACGAATTAATCCAATTCACAAATGTTTTCTTCTGTACTCGTTCTTGTTCGTCTGTAAGCACAAAACAGAAACACAATTGACATTCATGAATTTGTTCTAAATTAAATCAATTATGCGCATTCGTTTCGATCTAACCAACAATTATGGATCGTATTTGTTGTTTTCCGTTTATATTTATGCATTTTATGGATACACATACACAAATCGTTGTAATGACTAAATCTAAAAATAGCACCTGATGTAATAAACACTGTAAGGTGTAATATGCCTCAAATATTGAGTTTCTCGGTGTAGATTGACATTTTAAAAATGATTAAAACCAATTTTTCCACGTGGCAATACAATTCACAACTTCAATATTGAATTGCGTAAATTTAGGAGCAATACTAGCAATGTGATATGTATACGTATAAACCAAAGATATTTCCTTGTTTCTACTTTTAGTTTTTATTTAGTTTTTCTAAAACAAAATGTAAAAAAAAAAACTAAAAGTTGACAAACATCTAATGAAATAAAAGCTAATGAAATGAAACCTTATGAAGCTGAAGCTGACTGGAAAGTTTCGACGAAATCAAGTCTTAAGAAATTTCCACGGAAACCTGAACTTTCACCGAAAAGTCAAGAAAAACACGGAGAACGGAAATGCACTGTTGCCAGCTTGACAACCTGTAATCGACTCATTCCGCCACTTTTCCTCCAAGTTTCTATGGAAAGAAAACAAGCGAGAAACTTCGGAGACGTCGCGAGCTATCATAACATATTTCCCTGCTTTTTTCTTAGTTTATTCCATTCTTAGTAACATTTTACTATTCCTACAATTCCCAATTTAGTATCTATCAAATTATAGGCCAAGAAATAGAAAACTAAAATTGGTTCTAAAACAATCAGAAAACAATCAGAAAAAACAAAAAATGGGACAAAAATGCTTTTAGGCCTATGAATAAAGAAGAAATAAACATGCCACATTATTGAACAATATTAAATTACCACAAGTTCGATTTTCTATTAACAATGAACTATAAAATCGACCGTAAACTAGTCATTTCAATATAACCTTAAAACATAACCTTAAAACGAGATTTAACAGCTTGAATGTGAATTAATTTACCATACTATTCATGCGTAAGCACGTCGGTTTGGAATTTATTACCTCCCTGTAAAATGTTACTCAAATATCATTTGCCTCATAGATGCGTTGTTCTGTCAAATACGATTCTTGGTAATATTACTTATGTGCAGCTCCTGACTAAGTTTGTACGGTTTGTCGAAGTTTGGAATATACTGTATGAAAATTAGCATTTATAAACAGTTTATAAACAGTTAACAGGTTTTGAAGTGTAGCAATACTTGGTCTTGAGCCGTTGTTTGAAAGTTAAATCGTGGAATTCGTTCATTTGCATAATTTTCGAGTGAAATCGAGCGTTAAATGTGTTTACATCCTGCCAATATTATGACGTAACCAAACTTCATCACCTTCTTTGACGATTATCGTAATAACATGTGGAGTTAATGGTTTTTGATTTAATATTTGTTAATTATATTGATCATTTTTTGGTCTGGATTATGATTACGTTTGGATTTACATAAAATATTAATGGTTATACAGTGAAACCTGCCGAATGCGCAATTTTTAATTTCGGGAACCCTGCCTACAACGGAACATTTACCAGGTTGATTTACGTGAATTATTTAATGGATTTTGATCTTTATTACGCGGAACATGATAAATCCAGGAACGGAGTGAAATATTTGTGTATAGCGGAATATTTTATATGGTTAAATCAGGAGCATCGCCACATATGGTAAAAAAGCGACGCAAACCCCCTGTTTACGCAGATGCACAAACAATGAAGCGTTGATACGCTGCTTAATAGTGTATTGTGCATAAATATATTTTAACAGACATTAGTGAACAATGGGCAGTAC
>JAODAC010002621.1:0-36161 GCA_027575185.1 Mimaenictus wilsoni
TTCTATTTTTTTTTTATTATTCTATTTTTTTTATTATTCTATTTTTTAAACGTATTGTGCAATTGAAGCGTCAAGATATACTTTCAGAAGGCGTTGTAATTTATCATATTGCCCATGATCGCAATTTAATTGTCTCTTCAAATAAGGGATTACAATTGAATAGTACTACAAGTACGGCTTAACTAAACGATCTTGGCGAATTATGTATAGTGGAATATATCTATGAAGCAAAGCAACCGATTGTTATTTCCGTTGTACCAAACAAAGCAATTACAAGCATTATTCATTCTTTCATAAACCCCTTTTCAGCTTTGCTGCTTATTACCATTCAAAATGATTACTACACCAGAAGAAGCAACAATTAGTTTTATTAGATTTAGATTTTTATTGTTATAGAATCAAATAATGATGCTAATAATAATTATAACGAAGAATACAATATATTTTATAATCAATAAACGTTTAATTAATAAATTACCTCTCTCTCTCTCTCTCTACATTATCAGATTGACATATATAAAATTTAAGTTATAACCTAAGCATTTCTCACTTAAACTTAAATTAGTTTTCGTCATCACTTCTGTCGGGAGTCCGGAGACGCTCTTTCGTTTTAATCCTTTGTTTTGAGAATCGTCAAAGGACCCTATGGCAGTTAAAACAACATCCAGGAAATAGCCGAAATAACTCCCGCAAACGTTTTCACAGTGCATAGAGAATGAAGGACGACACTTCTTACCTGGTATGATCTTCAAAAATAATAATTACTTAAAAAGAAACGTGTGTGCTTTTCATCACACGGCTGAAGTAAAACCAATTATATTCTTATTGTTTAATTTTAATTTTTATAATTAAATGCCCAAGTAATTACAGCGATTGTTTTTAAGACTTACACAATTTGGTTATGGTATGATGAAGCAGACACATGTGTTTTGGAATGAAGATTAAAAGTTATATTTGAGACATTATTTCAATCAAGAATTGACTAGAGCTAATGACCATGAAAATAATAGATAAAGTAGTAGATGATCGGATTTTCTGCATTCTCTCTGTTGTAATTATATTATTGTATTGTTTCATCTTGGTGATTTTTTTTTGCGCGACCTTTTATTTGCTGTTGATATACATAATTTCATAAATGTTAATCGAGGAATTTGATTTCAATCTCAAATTACTCTCAAAAATATGCCTTTTCCGATGATACCATATACATAATTATTTGTTTGGGGAGAGACCCCTTTATATGTCGATATATTTACATTATCTTTAATGGGGTTTACACGTCACCAAGAAAATTCAAGGCAATTTTTGAGCGTGCATTTGATGTTTATGCGCAAAAAATATGTTCTTTCCGATGAAACAACACACTTAATTGTTTGTCCCGCAAATTAGGTGACGATAAAGTCACATTGGAGTTCATATTGGGTTCCACGCAGTAGAATGTTCAGAATGCAGAATCAATTGATGTTTTAAATATTTTTACGATATCATCCAGCACCTTGCACAAATGACCAATAATAGGCCAGTAGACTGCGCTAGTCTACTACAGAAGCGCGCTGCTGACATCTGCGCCACGTAGCTGATATAAAGAAGCTTGCTCTTAAAACAATCTATACTTTAATCTATTTGTGACACAATTTTGATTTTGTTGGGTTTAAAATGGCGAAAAAAACCGCAAACACAAATTATTTCAATATATAGTTACGTCACCACCCAATAGATGGCGGCAACTATGTGCAAACTACATGCACCACCATCTCCACCACCACGGACGACTCTGCGCATCAATCACTTGCGCATCTGGACATCTGCGTGGGGAAGATAAAAGTCTTCCTCCAAAATTTGTTGTAGATAAAATGTATTCTATTCTTGCCTTAAGTTTAAGAATCACTTATTCTTGATTCACGATGTAATTCGAAATCACTTAAGAATAAAGATTTCTTGTGTCCTGTTGTAAATTGCGGCGTGTTCAAATATAAAACCACCAAATCCTTTCAACGTTTGGACCAAGAAACATAACTATATGTACTACACCTACAAAATTTTTCATGCACTTCAGACACGGACAATTGAGATTGTATTTTCAGAACCGCACCTATTCCTCTTAAAGATTGAATAATTTACTAGTTATAATATGATGTTTTATAATAAAACGCTGTTATATTGAGGGTGAAAATTCAGAGCAACTATAGTTATTTATTGATATGTTTATCACGCTATTAAACATAATATCAAGTTATGTGATGACTATATTCTTACTCATAACAAATTTTAAACATGTGTATGCATAGGTAGTATTGGCGCGCCTAAAGGTTTTTTTTTTCATTCGTTAGTTTATCATGGACATAATAATGTGGCTTTTGTGCGAATTCGGCAGGAACTCTGCGATGCTGCTATTGTGGGTAGTGTGTTTGCTCTACCGGGTCAAGCTTACGTATGCGGCGAGCCTTTTTTTGCACTCGCCCTTTGATTATTTGTATTGCGGTTTGTCTGGCACGTGTTTGCACTCCGCGGTTATATATTTTTCCAGCCTCGTCCTTCAGCGTACGACCTGCTGCGGCTTGTCGGGCGGTAATTCAAGCGAAAACGCAGGAATATTTGCGGGATTTGCGTTTCGTAGATTGAATTTTTATTGTGCGCGTGGTGACTGATCAGGAACGTGGGGCGCGTCACAACGCTGGCATTACAAACATATTCCAGCCGGCTCCAGTTTCCTTATACTCCGTTCCCCAACATCGAAACGAGATCACAAGTTAAAAGCATTTGGGTAGAAATAACAGCGGCAGGAAATTAGTTAAAAATGCACGCTTGAAAGCAGGGTGTATCGGACTGAATGGTCTATGCGTTTTTTAAATAAATGATTTCGCATTGGTATTGAAGTGGTTGGATGGGGATTGGATGGGCGACGGGATGGTGGCCGATACAAAATAGGAATCGAAAAACGGCCAGTTTCAATTTCGGTTTGTTTCCAAATGTAAACCGTCGACCTGTGCAAAACGACGGCTGGAAAAAACGCGGTGTGCAGTTTGCCTCCATGTGATATATGTAACAGTGTATACATTTCGCATAATGATCCAATCAACGTAACTGCATTGCCCTTCAAAAGTTGGTCGCTGATTTGCTTTAATTTGATTTTTTTTTGGCTGGTAGTGTCGTGCTTGTTGATTTAAATGAAAACCGTCTGCCTGCGTTTGCTTGGCAATCAGTTGGATTGATTGTTTTGATGGGTTTACGCTTGTATGTGTTTATAAATAGAATATAAGTCAATTTCATCCATTTCCAATAGCAAAAAAAAACAATAGCAATATGCTACACGTAAGTAATCAAAAATATGCCAACCTTGATGGCATATTTTTGATTACTTCAAAATATCAGATAGATTTCAATTACGCTCAGAAAGTTGCCCAGTTTTTATATTCGTTTTGTAATAACTTTCACATCGATCTAAATATTTTTTTCTGAACATTGAACATGTTTGAAAAATATATTGAACGATAGCGCCTGGGAGATATTGATATCCTGCGAGTTGTGCGGTCGCGAATATCTATCTAAAGGGTGTCGTAAAGCAAATGGGCGTGAGGAGCATGCAAAAAAGTTATGAATATTAACATTGTTTAGAGTCGGATTAAACAATAAATTTATCACAAAATATCCTCTTTTTAATGAAATATTCACCATTTCTATTTATTTAAAATGTTAATCATTTTTTAGGCAATTACCCCATTTTTGGGGAAATGCAATTTTATGAAACAAAATAGTAATATACAAGAGACATTTGCATTTTTTAATGGTTATTAAGGCATAAGAACTCATTTAGTCGTTAATTTAAATTTAGGTTAAACTATTCTAAAACAAATTAAATATATAACAGTTGAAAGCCAAATTTACTGAAACACCACGTTATGCAGTAGTCGCGGTAGGATCTTTGTAGTAAGTTCCTTGAGACCTAAGGAAAGTGGCGCACTATCCTGCGTGGACCCTAGGCAACGAATTTAACCCCCTCCTCTTCCACTTACCACACTCCACCTTATCATATCTTCTCTGTAACATAATACTATGAAACATATTTAAAAGTTCTCAAAATGAGCGCTTACCCCGTAAATATCGAGTCTGGGGGTACGTTCATTGCGTATTGTGTGGTACGAACATAGAGTTCCGCACAAGGCAAGGCAACGCAAATGAAAATATGATATAGCTATTAGAAGAAACATCCACTTCCGCAAAGGATAAAGATACAAAAATATGTATGTGCTACTGAGTTCAATCAACTTTAGTAAAGTGGCGCTGTAAGTTGGTTGCCTAGGGGGCATAGACAACCAACTTATCCCCCAACTTACCCCACTCCACCTTATCATATCTTCTAGGTATCATAAACCTATAAAACTTATTTAGAAGAGATTCTTTACAATTGCTCTTGGACTCGAGGTATTCATGTTTCATTACACCAATTTATATGACACTGTAGAAATTATTTCAGGGCCCAAGAACTCGTCGGAAAATAATGAAAGTTCGAAGTAATATTCTTCCGAACGTAATTTTCAAAGTTGAACGGGAAACTACATAAAGATTAAAGACGCTTATGAAAATTCTTATAAAGACCTCAATTATCACAATTAGAACACTCTTTTTCAAGTTTCTATCTTGATTAGAACAATACATTCTTATGATATTGGCGAAATAATTAAGTTGACGAACTTTAATGAAAAAAGCGCTTATGACCTGATTAAATCTAACAGTAATAGTTTCACTTTAGAAAGCTATCATTTACGAAATTCTACCTTTACCTGTGCACGAAAAATAAACCTTAAACCCATACATTTCATGAATATGCATATATTTGTCTTAGTTAAACAATGAAAATTCCTTTGTCCACGAACGCTTGGAATCTTGGATATTCATGTAAAATGTATAATCCCTCATAATTCCGATGGAATTGACGTACTTCTTGAAATCAATATCAGTTTAAGAACTCTTCAACCCAATTTAATTTAATATTTGATTTATTCCCCGATTCACCGATGAATCACAGCTTATTTGGAATTCAAAAAAAGTGAAGGCAATAAATTCTACTAAACTATATATTTCTGGACGAACTTCCAACTGGGTATACATTGTTATGACATTCATATTAATTTTGACGAGTGTTGCTGTCGTTTTGTTTTTCCATGAATAGTATTAAATGAAAAGGTTTACAGGAACAAATAATAATAAACCGATGAGTAGTAAATTACTTATTAAAAAATAGCAATAATCTGATTGTGTTTAGAATATTATCATAAAGATGAATATATTGCTAAAGCGGCTGACAAAAAGTAGTATTTGCATACGAGCACGACAAAGCAGCGCAACATCCTGTAGGTTGTGCTGCATGATCCTGACAGGTTCTAGCATCGAAAATTATAAATCAAACGCGCCGAAACGAAACGCCAAAACGCGGAACAGGCAAATTAAAAAAAATAGAGCATAAATAAATAAATTGAATGAAAATCGCGTCGCTGCCACCGCCGCCGCCGTGCCGTCGCTAGTTTTGGTTGCGGCGGCGCGGTTTGACGTCGGTCGGCATTATTCGGCCGAATATACAATTTAAATTTAATTAATATTAATTACAAAATCCTCGACGCTCGCGTACTGTGTGCGCCTTGCCCGGCGATGGCATGCGTTGTTTTCGTTGAATGAGAGCTGGTTGGGTCGGCGGGTGATGGTTTGGGCGGCTATGAGGGGGCGGCGGTCGCGCGCTTGGTCCGCTGCCGCGGGCGTTCGCTGGCGCGTCAAATTGTTGTTTGGTTGTGCGGTGGCAGCAGGCCAAAGGGACACGCGTGCACGCACCGTGCGCGCTCCACGCGTGCATGAAATTTCCAAGATATACGGCATAAATTTAAATTACAACAACATATTACAACTACAAAACGCCCATCGTTTTCCGACGTTGCGTCCAGGCAAACGGTGCAAAAAATGCACTCCGGCAATGAGATAATCCAGCCGCAATGCGCTATGCACCGCATGATTACGCTAAATAACTAAATAACAATTAATCCGAAATTGTCAATGTATTTGGCCGATGAAAAGTGCGCTGGCGCCGTGCATTAACAGGTGGCGTGCACGACGGTGACAATAAATTAAAAGTTTAATTAGATCATGTGCAGCACGCTGCCTATCATAAATGCAAGTGATCTATCACGCGCAATTGCACGCGATGGTGGAGGCGCCGGGTTTGTGACACGCCGACGAAATTGACGTCGCGCCGCGCGGTTCTAATTAAATAGTAGATATTTTAGTCTTTGTCGGATTGGGGTGTCGCACGTACAAATGGAAGCAATTTCGGAGGGTAGCGATTACTTATCGAAGTAGAAGTTTGGGAGCGTTGGATAAAGGACGCCGATACTCGGGTGCCGAAAGTGCGATTGCCCTCCTCCAATAAGCCCACGATCAACTTCTTCGGTAGCAAGTTTTATTAAACGCTTCGGGGCTAACTGGAACTTCTCTTAATGGAACTTCTCAAATATTTTCGTTTGTCAATATTTCTTGCTATTCCCGCCGTTTGATTAAGAGATAAGGCAAGATATATATAATAGCTGCTTACTAGGCTATCATTAATGTCATAGATAATATTTTTTTCGTTTTCAGCAATTTCTGCTTAAATTGATTATGATCATTGATTATTTTGAGCAAAAATTGCATCAACTCCATAGTCACGTGTGGATGTCGAATCTTTGGAGGTGCAGACTTCTTCGTTCACAAGCCTTGTCGCTGAACGGGCATAGGCCAGTGACCTGTCATTCTTCCAGAATTACTTCTGGGTAACTATGAGAATATTAATTCCTTTGAGTAGGTTGCTAGCCTCGCCCACGGTGAAGAAGACTTCTATAACGACAACCACAGATGTTAATGGGGTTGCCGGAGCGAGTAGTGGTGAAATTGTCACGACCAGGATTTGAACCTGGAACCCCCTGCATGGTAAGCAGCAATCTTAACAAGTGGGCTACTATGCTCTCAAAACATGTTATTAAACTGTAAATGTATCCAGTGATTGGCTATTATGACAATATTTCATAAGGTGAAGTCTCATTTCTTTTGCTGCACCGTTCCCATTGGACTGTGGTGATGCCCCACAGATGTTTCATGAACTTGCCGTGTCAGGTTTAAATATAGAAGTATGCTCTAGGTTTTCGTATGTAGTCTTTTCCCTACCCTGCTGCTCTCTGTGACTCTTCGATCATTGGGTATTTCATAAGTACGTGGGTCGCTATTTTATTACATCACCGGAACCATAAGTCTGTGATGATGCCCCACAGATGTTTCTTAAACGTGCAGTGTCCCTTAGTGAGTCCTGTGAGCTCCCTTAGATTTAAAAATTCCTCTTTAGTGCCATGTAATGCAGGTAATCTCTAAAACAGCCGTTGCTCTGATATTCATAGTCATCTTTGTCGGTGCAGAGTTCGTAAAGTACGACGTTGGCAATAAAGTAAAAGTTTAATTAGATTATGTGTCTGTGGTGATGCCTCACAGGTGCTTTATGTGTTTGCAGGGTCCCGTAATGATTCCTGAGAGTTCCCTCAGGTTCATTCTGCTCACGTTTTCGTATGTAGCGGTGCAGTACATGATTGACAGAACCTATTATTTAAACTTTAGCAGTATCCAGGTAATGCCTATAAATGCACTGACTAGTTGCAGGGAAGGGTCCTGATTCAGATTTGTTGGTTAACATGGTAATTCTTGTTTCGTATACTCATGTTCGGCATAAAGATGCCTGTATATTCAAGCCAATACATTAAATTCCTGCTTCCTACCTGATTGGACGGATAAAGAGGAATAAAAATGGACAAAATAACATAACATAAATGAAAACATTTAGAGGTGGTCTTAAGTGTAACAAAGAACACCAGAAAAATACCGATTTTGGGAAAGTGGTGTAACTAAATTCGAATGAAGGCGATCAAAATGGGATTTTCATTGTAATCATCCACAATATCTAGACGATTTTCTGAACCATTCCAAACAATTCTGCAGATTACATTTTATGAGGTTTTAATAGTGTCACATTAGAGTTGTTCCCTTTTCGGAATAAAGATTTCGCAATTGTATTTAATTGTGCGCAAATTCGAATATCGCGTGTACATTTTCGTAGGTTTATTGTGGTGGGGTGAAGTAGCTTCGTTCTGCATTTCTTACGTTTGACAACGGCGAAGAGGGTCTCGTTTTGTACGCGCCACCAACGCCCAGCGACGGCGTAAATTCGCGCGCATTTAGCACATCCGAGCAGGAATTGTGTACAGCCGGTAGCGTTGCGGGGGCGGCGGGCAGGAAGTCGTAGCGCGTCGCGTCGTGCACACGCAGCACGGCGCGAAAACGAAGTTGGCGTTCCGCCGCCGCGCACCCGAGAGTAAAAGTTGTAGTGACAGAAAACAAGCTGCCACTAGTCGGACCACCGCTACCACTGCCGCCGCCGTCTCTACCGCATTTGGCCATTAAGTTTATTGCGCGTATTTTCTGGAGCGTTGTGCAGGGAGCGCGTACAACTAAACCAATACGATAAACTCGAGACGGCCGAGGATAATAGCGTGAAGCACGCGGTGTGGAGAATTGTGCGGGCGGATCCGACGAGACGCCGCCGCCGAGAGAAAAGCACAAGTGCCCTTCGAAGATGAAGCACCTCGGGAAATAAGAGAAAATGCGGCTGGTACGGCTTGCTGTTCGAGCTACTGCTGCTGCTGCTGCTGCTGGACGAGACGAGGAAAAAGTAGGACGATGCTGCCTGCGCACAGCCCAAATGCCAATCCAAGGCGGCCCACCTTGCCGTAAATTTACTAAATTGTCTTCTGCTACATGTCAGCGTGACTCCAAGCGGTTTTTCGCGCACGCTTTATTAGGCACGACGCCCGGTGGCTCACTGCTCAACAAACGGGACAAACGTGAAGTCGAGTCAAAAGTGTACCGACATCATTATCATTAGGGCTGATGGAAAAGAACGAGCTTGGATATTTCATCGCATAAACACGCATGAATTCCACGCTTACATTTTGCACTATGTTGCAAACACCAAACCTCTCAAACAGACAAGGACCGAAGGAAGCAAGGATAACACAAATGACACCAAAGGCATTGGGGAATCAAATGATACGAACGCAATAAAACTCTACAGAACACTCTGCACAATTTTATTCTTTAAACGTTTTACATTTTGCGAGGTACCGACAAAAAAAAACTGTTAGCGACTACACCGATGGAGTGTTGCGATTCGGGAATGGGCAGAGTGCGGTAGGCGTGAGGTCTCACTGCTTTTTTTGGGTGCACCAACGCAGTAGCGCGTTATCGCCACGGTTCCGGTTCATTTTGTTCGTCACTTGTCATTGTCATTGTCGGCCAGGCGCGTATCTACACCCTTGCCAGCCGCCGCTACCGTTGCCGCCTCCGCCACATCATACTACACGCGTACATGCAATCGCAGTAGGTATTTCTATGTTTCGTACGCATATCTGCGTGTCTCTCGCGTATTTCGTCGCATCCGTCCTAGCTTTGTCAACTGTTCCGGCCCAAAAAAAACCTCTGACTGGGATTTTATTGTGGTGCGATAGTCGCGACCACTTGATACAGGGCAGGCGGATATTTGCGTCAGGCGTTTACACTGTTACCGAACGATACGAATGTAATTTTTTATGAATTTTTCATATTTGGGCGTCGTTTTCACACATTGCCGGCCGAAAAAAATACGCCAGCAACGGTGTGCCGTCAACTTTTATTATCATATAAAGTTCGAGGCAAACGCGCCGCGTTTAATTAAATTTTTAGTATCCCGACACGGTGCGGCTACTAGGTCGTGTGTAAAAGCAGCATAAAAATGCAAATAGCAAGCGTTTAGATAATATTTTTTATTGTGATGCGCTTGCAATGATTTTGTTTGGAAGCTGGATGCGTGATGAATGTTAACGAGCTGCATAACGGCGGGCAGCGCGAAAAACGCGTGTAGTAACATGAAAGACGACGGCAGTGGTGGCAGCGGCTGAGTGAGGATCATACATATAAATCGAAAATTTCACACCTGCGGAGAGTAACGACCTGCAGGCTAGGGCAGTACACACATGCGAATGTCGTGCACCGGCCGGCCGGGGCGGTTGCACAAGTTCGAAATTGCGTTCTGCACCTGTGCACTTGGCATCGCGTCGAAGGCATCGTGGTTGGGCGGCGGCGTGTGTCGCCCGTTCACTGAATTTGTCAAATTTATGAACGTCCAGAGTGCAATTTAGCACCTCCCCCACTAGCATCTGACCGTGCAAAACGGCTCATACAACTTGTAAACTCGAAGTCGTGGAAAATTTTATTGATAACTTTTGCATCTCGCAACCAGCCCTACCATTCATAAACCCACGACACGCTGATGGTGTCTGCGTGTGCGTTGAAACGAAACGCGCTTTTTTCCCTTACGAGACGCGTGCTGTACACTAAACGGATTAAAACTACATATGTCCGGGGTAGGGTCTGCCGACGGTGCTTTTTTGCTTCTCAGTGGGTTGCAAAATACACATACATACATATTCCACCAGTTTTACTTTTGTTTTACACAATTTTATGCGTTCTTTTGGGGTGAGTTGTACTCAGTCGGGCAGGGAATGTACCAAATTTGAACTCGTGCTGGTTGAACAGTTTAGGTAATATTCGAAAATTCAATCAACTTTCCCATCGCTAATTTCGGAGTGGTTTACTGTTGGCGGTTTGGCGGTGCGGCAGAGCGCAGCATAAATTTCCTTGCGACTGCGTGCGTCTGGTGCGTGGATGATTTTTTTTTTTCATTTCGCTCCTGCTGTCGGCATGCATGCGCGTTTTGCGCTATTTTGCTGCTGTTTTTTGGCCAGGCGCGCGCGCATTTTTCCACGGCATTTTCATTTAGCTCGTAAGCGTTCAGGTGTTCAGCACTGATGATGAAGTGTCCCATTAACTTGTCCAACAAAGGCGGCCCTACTTCGCCGACTGACGAACACCCGCCTGCCTAAGGGGGGGCGGCTGATGCATCTGCCGACTCGTTGAAGTTAGATAGCTCCTGCATGCATTGTGACGACGTTCATGCTCCAGACACACCATTAGCGGTGTATGTGGGTGGCGGTGGGTCAGGTGCCTGCGGTGTTTAGCATGGGGAACAGTAATGAGTATTCATACTTAGCAGCACAAACTGTGCTGTGTCGCAAAACATACCTTCCTTTATTCCTCCTAATGTTATTTCCAAATTCTGTATAGGAATTAGTACTACTAAAAATATAATTTGATAACAATATCTTATACGAAAAATAATCTGAGAATAAAATAATTTACAACAGTATGCTACAAGTTCCTCTGCTTCTTCAGATTACACTTTATTGAGTGTAAATGTATAATGGAAACAGTAGTGGGAACAGGAATTGATAATACGTGTATGAATAACAATGGATGTTGACTGAGAAAGTAATTCTATTTTCAGTCATGCGGAATGGAACAGTGAAAGATTGGGACTGGGGTTAGAACTGGCAAAAAGGTCCTTCAGGTTGTTTCTGCATAAATCTACTGCAGCAGTACTGCCAGTGATGTTTTCAGAAATATTTACCCTTCTGAGGGTAAGACAGGGAGATTTCCAGTATATGATCTAAACAGGATACACCTGAGAGAGTCACAGATTCAATACAGGTGCAATAAAATTGAGGAAATAAGGTTTTAAATTTCCAAAAATGGTAATTTAGGCATAAATGTGTATATCAAAACAAACTATATTTAATGAGGAATTGATGCGTGCAAGAATAGGCATTCTATAACATGCAGATTAGAAAATATTTTCGAACAAAGTTTGAATTTCACGGTTTAGTTCCGCTTTTTGCCGCTACGTGATACCCGTCGAACCAGGTCCTTTAAATATAGGTAAAATCTTATATTAATTGTCATAGGTTATGACATTTGTTCTGAGACTGAGAGCACCGAGTCACTGTTTTCGGAAATGACGTTACATTTCTAATGTTCCATTTCTTGAATTTCCTTTTCATGAAATTCTGATAGCCATCTTATTCAACTTCAGGGTTTCCCACCAATAATACCATTTTTAACACAAGAACATACATATTTTCGTTAATAGATGGTTAGGTGTCTCCAGAGGAGGTATTTCTGAGCCGTTTCATCCCTTAATGAGTCCGATCAGGTCTCTCAGGTTGTTCCTGCATAAATCTACGGCAAGACAGCTGCCTGTGGGTATAACAATGGAATTTTCACAATATCTAAGCAGGATAAATCTAAAAGAGCTCACCACAGACCTATGGTGATGCAATGTCACTAAGCTTGGGCTATCAACCACTGATTATTAAAAACGATTTTTTGGCGATACAGATATACCCATTGGATCTTTTTTTTCCTCGAAACCATCTTAATTCCGGCAAACGATGTACCCTGTATATTGATCTGAAAATGCGCAAAAGATGTGCAATCATAGTTTTACAGTTCCATTACATTGAAGGTTGAACAATACACATTTTACGGCGTTTGTAAAATGGAAAAAGTTTTATGGGAAAAGTCAACTTCTGACCGCATACACATGAGTGAAGCAAATTAAAATTGTACTGCGCATCACGTTTAAATCAAGTCCTCGCCAAGTCACGGCTGCAATCCCCTGGTGAACGAAAAGCATAAATGCGTCGCGTGGGTGGCATGTCGGCGACTCTCGGAAGAGTCACCTCGACGCTGTACAAACACAGCACTCGACGACATTCCACCCCGTTTTCTTCCCGCGCACCGTACACGACAGAACGCAACTATTTCTACTTTTATTACGCTGACTTCGGCCCCTCACGCGCCCTTGCTGTGTGGTAAAAGTAAACAACGCGAAGACAAAGGCACACTGTGTCTTGTTATGTTTACATTTTCCTTTATGCTGCCAGCGCACTGCCGACCATCGCGCATTTTTCACGACCAACTAACACCGACTGCATTTCATATTTTATTGCGACCCTGCTGTGCGTCTTCATTCCGTCATTTTATCCACGCAGAATTGCGCCTCGAGAACTGCATTATGTAATCCTAGCATAATATAAAGTCAATAACACACGAGCCCTCATATAATTTCGAGAAGTTATATATTTATGAATCAAATAGCATTAAAACATTAAATAAGAAATTAAATAAGAATTAAATAAGAATTTGGAATGCAGGTACTTAAAGTTTTAACTATCAAAAAATAGTTCCCTGTGTGTGATGGTACGGTGCCTGACTTACTATTGAAAAGTTCTTATATTTAATGTGTTGTTAAATCTTGTGACACTTGAGTGTGTCCAAACACTTACTCCTTTTGGAAAGGACATTTCATGTTAATTTTATGGAACATACATAATTCCGTTAATAGGTGGTGTGGTGTCACCTACAGAGGTGTTTCTGATCTTGTTTTTCTCTTGATGAGTCCCGCCAGGTCGCTCAGAATGTTCCTGCCGGAACATTGCCCATGATGTCTAGGGAAGTATTTAGTGTCGTGTAACTTTTCTGCGGGCATCATAGGGGAATTTCATGCACAAAAATATACCAGGGTACACCTGTGGGAACTTACTACAGCCTCTTGGTGGTGCAATTCAGCGGAGAAATTTTCGTGATCAGAGACTGAGGGTGTCGAGTAATTGGTATAGGAAAGGGTTTTCCATTTTTTGTTTTTCAACTGTATCAGTTCTATCCATGGAATTCTGATTATTGTTTTGTGCATTACCACTTTGCCCGCCTAGTATTATCTTCTTTGTCCCCTAGAACATCATTATGTTAATATGTTGTTAATATGAGGTGTCACGTGTATTTCTTAGCCTTTTTATTCCTTAATGAGACCTATCAGATTCTTCAGGTATATTGCTTGCAGAGGATCTAAGCAGGATAAACCTGAGGGAGCTCGCCATAGACCCTTGGTGTTGCAATAGAAGTGATGAGCTGATGATTTAAATATCAAAAAACAGTTTTTGTGATTGTTGGCTGACTTAATATTGGTAAGATTTTATACTTATTTTGTCGTATCTTGTGACATTTGCGTGCTCAAAAACTCAGACCACTAGTTCTGGAAGAGACATACCATTTTTATCTATTTCTATTGTTCTTTCCAAGCAATTCTTAGATTACTGCTTTGTTCACCTTCAGGCTTTTTCTCACCTAATTAAACAATATTTACCTGCTTAAAAATTATTCCTTTAATATGGAGTGAGGCGTCTCCTTTGGCATATTTCTGATTCCGCATTGCCTCTTAACAAGTCCTGAAATACCTTCCAGGTCGATCAATTGCAGGAGAGCTGCCTATAGTGGCGCAATTAAAGCGATGAATAGATGTTTTAATATCAAAAAAGTACCCTGATTCTGTGGTGCTCACTTTATATTGGAAACTTCTTATATTTATTGGGTTGTCATATCTTGTGATATTTGTGTGCTCAGAGTCTGAGGGTACCTAGTCACTGGTTCTGATAGCTGTTTGGTTCATCATACTGTTCATCTGCTGAACATCATTACGTTAAATGCTGGTGAGGTTTCTCCTGTAGAGACTGTGGGGTATTATTGGGCCAGTTCGTTAATGAGTCCTGTTAGGTCCCTCCGGGAAGATTCTGGATAAAACAACTGCAGCAGATCTGCCTGAGGTTGTGTCTTCAGAAACACTTAGAGTGGCATATCTTAGGGAGATATGCCACTGGGGTGGTGCAATAGACGCGCGGAGGGTCCTTGCACTCCTGGAACGATCCATGCTGGAGAAGCCGATGAGGTCCGATGATTCACAGGCAAGTTACGTCAATTTTAACCGTTTGAGCAGAACACTGAGCTCGTGTGCTCCCTCTTCTACCAATGAACAAGCAATGAAAAATATAGTGATAATAATAACGGCTCGAAGAGTAATAACATTCGGCTCCTGCTTTTCCGGAAGTAGAAAGCGCTGCCAGTTTGAGCGATGCGCGGAAAATGATTTAAAAGTCATTTCCTAAAAAGGTTGTACCACGTCGCCGTGGCGCGCCAGTGCGGTTAGGGGATGGCTTTGTGTAGGCGGCATGCGCTACTATGCAGATATGAGCGGTGTTAACGCGTAAAGTTTAAAAGACGCGGCCGGCCGCCTTCAGCGGTGTACGAATATGGGGCGGTTGAACGGCGGTGGGGTGCACCAAAAAGTTGTCGAATAACAACATGAACTCGCAAATAACTTCAAATAACTTAGGAAAAAGTCAACTCGCCAAACGTTCCACCGTTCTGGCTGACCCCCTCGCACCGGATGCAGGAGCTGGGGAAATGCGGTCGAATTTAAGTAAATTTTGAAACTTTTTTTCTCGGCTTCCATTCGTCGCGTTCTCGATTCATTTTGTCGGTAGGGGGGGGGGGCTTAACGCGGGAAGCGACAATATTTTTTAAGTTTTTAAAAAGTGAAATATTTTCAAAAGTCCCATAAATGTGGCGTACCAAAGGAGAAACTTTTAAATATGTTCAAGTCACACGCGAAACCACCAGACTCATTTCCTTTATTTATATACTCGTGGAAAGCGTTCGAGGCGTTTCTTGGGAAAACTTCCTAAACGGTTACCTGCTGGCGTGGTAGCTTTTGATGAATTCATAGAACTACTCAAAGTTTACCATGAAATAGGATCGTGACTCAGTAAAACATTAAAGGCGATGAGGTTTAATACACCACCCCATATGCGCTTTGATAATGATCAAGAACAAGTGAAGTCAATTAGTTTCCCACATTCATGGACAACGAAAAACTCACTGGATTGTAATTAAACCATGTGTATTTGATCGAAATTGCTAAAGTTTGTTTCCGAGGCTGGACGCATTGTTTCGAATGAAAGTTGATAATGAATAGTCTCGTTCCCTCTTTATGCAAGGCATAATTAACAATAGCTATGGTACAGTAGCATCAAGAAACTGTATCAAATATTAACTTTCCTTGTTTTGTTCCACTTCCTGATATTTCACGCCTGCTGTACGTTCCCTACTTGAAGAGGACACCAAATGCATTGTATATACATGGGCTGCAAGATTGATCATAGTAGTTTACCGATGTATATATTCTGCTTATATTTATATTATATTGACATATCTTGTGACATTTGCATGCTCAAAGCCTGAGGATTCCAGTTTTTGACTGGCTTCGGAAAGGGTATTGCATTTAAATTTTCTATTGTATCAGATATGCAATTCCGATTTCTGTTTTGTTCACTTGCAGCCTATCCCTACCTAATAATACCATCTGTACATCCTTGAACACCATTCCGTTAATAGGTGGTGAAGTGTGTCCTGGAGAAATCTTCCTGAGCCTGTATTGTTCCTTCTTGTCTCCTGCCAGGTTCCTCAGGTTGATTCAGCATAAATCTACTGGAGGAGAGGTGCCTTCAGAAATATTTAGAACTTCAAATCCGTTCTGGGGGTAATGTCCTGCACAAGATATAAGCAAGATAAATATGAGAAGTTCAAAAATATAGTGTGAATGCTAAAAGAATAGCCTATAACCGAGCTGGGCGAACTGTTGTTTGTTAAACATCGCATGTAATGTTTACTAACATTCTCCCGTTCCGCATATTTCTCACCATCGACCGTCCTAGAATTCTACCCTATAATGTCTTGGCCATTTCTTCACCGTTTTATTGCACCCCGCTCCTCGGCCATCCATTCTTGAATCATGTTCCAAAGCGTAAATTCACTTCTGCACATCTTGACCATATCTCGTACCAAAATCTCTCGTCTTACACGTCACGTGCGCCGTCGCCTTTCGCCTGCTCGGGCCCAGCTATCTACCCTGCGTCACAGCCCACAGCTACCGCGAAATTTTCTCGCTTCTGACGTCATGATTCCTACCTATCTCTTTCTTACCCGCAATTGTCACCATCATTTCTTCTCGTATTAACAATCCCCTATACATTGTAATTTTGGTATAAATAGCGGTAATTTTCTTCAATACAGTCATGGTCAGGAAATCTGGATCTCTGACCACATGAGGACTACCTTTGCCGCTCAGTACCTTACGAAAAGCGATGAGGCTCGTTACTGGACTTCACTACCTAACAAACAATAAAATAATGAGGGAAAGCTGGAAAGACCTATTCTTACAAGTCCAAGAAACACTCCTTCTTCTTAAAGAAATAGCTAATAAAAATGGGCAGGCATACCCGAAAGATTCGGGTTTCAATCTTGAACATCTGATAATACAATAATTAGCTTTCCTATCTCCCTTCTTCTTCTACAAAAAAAACTTACAATGACAAATGAAAAAAAAAACATTATCGATAAGGGTTTGAGTGATATTGACCATAGTTGTCAGATTTCCAAAAACACAGGAAAGAAAACAAAAGTCAGTAGTATCACCGGCGCTGTTTAACTAAGTCACTCTAGTTCCACTAGTGAGCCTAAAAGCCTCCGTAATAGATTTCTTGCCTTTTAAGCCCATTAAACCATACCGCAACCATCATCACATCTCACTTGTGCACGTCGTTTGCTGGAAAACTTAATAATTAATAATAGTTACAATACAGCAGCTTCAACTAGCTGTATCAAATATAACTTGCCTTGTTTTACTCCGCTTCCTGATATATCACGTATTCTGGACGTTCTCCACTTGAAGAGGGCATCAAGTCTATTAAGCGAGGGCTGCATGATTGATCTTAGTGGAGCAGTAATATACCATTACTATTGCATTCTAATACATATGTAGGTTTACCGATGTGTATATTCTGCTTACGTCTTTGAGCTATGTTAATTTAATCACAAACCGCTCGGCCTGTTAGATGTTCGCCCCGTTTGATGCACTTTCTCTGTGGCCTAATCACCCTTGACGTACCCAATTCATATTTGAATTGCTATACATCATGAAGGAGTATAACATATTAGCCACTTTTCCCAAATATTGATTATAATCCTGTCTCACAACATAATTTCCGAGAGAATTTTGCCTACATACTAGTAAATTTCTTGATCAAAAAGTTCTTCACGTGAAACGGAACTTACTTTACAATTATTACCTCGCATATATTATGCCAAAAAGGTGTTATATGAGGAATAATTCGTTGTAAGGTTTATTGAAACCCAGGGCTTACTAAAACCCTGGCGGTACCCCGAAAAACTTCTTCAATGACTAGGAAAGGGCATCACATGCTTCAGTGGAATCAGATCCAAAAAATACTTGAGCGAGTTTTCTAAAAACATACATGCAAGTAGAACAAAACTACAAATCAATCGAGTTTTGCAAGGGTGGTATTAAAAAAATGAACATATTTACTGCGGATTTGGCAGCACATGGTTCTAAGTTGATAAGTGTGTAATTAAATTATTTTAGACCAGATTTTAGATGCAGAAAGGGCATGTGAATTTTTCGTATATTCATAATCTTAATTAATGTGACTTAACGTTATTTTTTGTATGTAGTTACTTAAATCTTATTCAGTTACTTAAATCTTATTTGCCAAACTTTGCAATGTGCAATTCGATAAAGTCACAAGTGGTTTAGGTGATAATTAGTTGATTACTTATAAATATATTACTTATATAAATGCAATGTGGCACTGAATTTCTAAAGTGCCAACACCATAAAAATTGCATAACCATGCTGAAACTTATGGTATTGATGAAATCCCGAAAGTACCCAATTCAAGACAGCCAATCAGTATTTTTCTTCCGGAATTATTGCAATGATTTTCCTTTATGTTGCTAAACTCGCATTCCCAACTGTACTAGTTAGTTTAATAACTTTAGTTTCGTTGAAAATCGAGTTTGGCTCGACGCTGGGCGGCTTTGCACTGGCGCCATCGGAAGAAATTTATTTTAGGCTTGTTTTAAGTTAACCTGGCGAAATCCCCACGCTTGCCACGAAAGTGCCTCGCGCGCTCGTATCATACAGAAACTTTAATTTCGCAACTATTTTCGCCCTCGCCCTCCTCGCGGTTTTTCTTTCCCAGCCGCTTCGGATTTCGGTCACATCGGCGGCTATATGGCACCAGCGGTGTAACTAACCATTACCGAACGATGGCCGGTGGTTGTATACGATAAGTAGTGCATTAAACTCGCATCTCGTGCGGCGCACGTATCCGTTTCGCATCCGGCCCGTATCGGACCGCACGCAATCGTTTATCTGTCCGACGACGACGGGCGCAAAAATGTAATCAAATTTAATTAAAACACATGTACCGTGAGGGTTGTGGCTGGCCAGCAAGGGAGCGAAGAGGCGGCAACCAAGGATGCATTCGCTGAGAGAAGTTGTGAGACGGGCCGAAGGAATGCGGCCTGGCGGGCAAAATGAGAAAGTTGCCTGAAGTCCAGAGGGCTGTGTGAGCGAGGGGGTGAGTTGGGTGGGGTTTGGAGGGTTTTGGTGGTAGTGGGTCCAACCTTGTTAGCGCTAGTGTGTATGCGGGCCCGGCACCGCCACCGCCGCCGGCTCCGTGTGGCGGTCCAGAATGGAGTTTTTCGCGCCAAACCGCAAAAAGGGTCTCTGGACGCCCGACGGACCACACGTTGTTCGCGTGCGCTAGCCGCGAATTTGTTGCGATTGTTGCAAAAGAACACAAAGCAATTATAAAATCCCAGTTCTAATCACGTCTAATTTCAGAAAATAATTGTTATCGTGTGCCAACAAATACGCGATTGGGCTTCGTCCTCGAATCGGCTTGATTACCGATAGATTGCTCCACTTCTGCCAATTTACTGCATTCACTGGAAAATAAATATTTACACTTCTTTCAAATAATGGAAAAAAAAAGAAAATGTATAAACATTTGTAAATATGCTTCTAAGATTTGAGTAAATATGAACATATCTGATAATAAGATATTTGCTCGCAATTTAAGTGGAATAATTGAATTTATTTCGTACCTAGGCTTTTTTACCTAAGAATGTCCTTATACAGTAATGCACAAACACACTGGGGTGATGCCACAGATCTGTGGGAACACCTCCAACGTGGGTTCCTTGAACTTGTTTAATCCTTGAATGGGCCAGGGAACTCTCCATAAGAGGCAGAATATACTGCTTAGATCTTGTGCAGTAAATATCCCTGTAGTGCCTCTGCAAGGGATAGTTTGGCATGTCCATTTTCTTGCTTCGGATTCTCTACTTCTGCCATTTTACATGCATTTGAGTTTGACTGGATAGAACTAGCGGTCTCAGAAGCAATGAGTTTCCTTCTCGTTCCTCTATTTGTGGGTTTATCAGCTTTCTGCTTCACAGTATTTTTTTAGTTTACTATTGATTATAAGTGGAGATCGTGATTCTATCCCAGTACCTGGCGGTTTCCCATGGCTTGGCCAGAAACAAAAAGTATAATGGTCCGAAAGTGCCAAGTGCAAAAAGATCAAATGTTTACGTTAATATAAATGTTTACACGTCATGCAACCAACCAAAATTGAGAAAATGCTGTGCAAACATTTTTAAACATGGTGGATTCATGACCGACTTTTAGTGTTCTTCAGAGCGAAGAAGGGGCAGAAATTTCTGGAGGATGAAAAATAGTAGAGTAAACATACGTTTGCGCAACACGCAACGAATACACGTAAACGATCAAAAACATTTCAAATATTTCATGATTATCTCCTAAACCGTCGGTCCGATATTTTCCCCCACCCGGTTGCTGATCCCATCCGTTCCCCATCCGCTGCAGCACAACTACAACTGGTTGTTTTATTTTTCCTTTATCAGAACGAATGTGTGCATGTAGCTTCCACTTCCGGAAGCGCGCTGCGTGGAATTCTTACAATTTTACCAGGCGCTGAAATATGTGGAAAATGGTTCGATGCTGAAAGTGTCGCTACTAAAATGGTTGCGCCATGTGCAATTCTGTCGAGCAATAATACCTCGCAAGATGGCAATGGTAACAAGTAAACATGGCCATGTATTTTTTGTACTTTTAATGAAGGAACCCTTCACCGGTGAAAAGCTGTGAAACTATGGGCCAAACCCAATCTAACATGTTAGTATAATTAATATGTAAGCTAAATCACATTTAAGTTAGCCCAACTTAATTTAACGTAACATAACCGGGACTAAGCTAATCTGACTTGATTCAATCTAATCTAATAAAGATCAGTACTCCTGCCACCCAACCACGAGGAGAGACACGTGACTGAGGAGCATGTTGCTGCACGCGAACACGTGCATTATGTAAGGCCGTGTAATGGTTGGTTGGTCGCTGGCGTTCGGCGAGTGGGCTTGCGGGTTAGTTTCTATGTGCGGGTGCTGGTCGCGAGGTCCCCGGCAGTCCGGTCGTAAATCTGACTGCGGCGGCCTTATCTCTTCGTAACTTGAGCGTTCGCGGGACGCGCGTAACTAGAGCAGCGCTGCATGCGCTTACGTAAACCGTAGATGTAACTAGTGTCGTTATAACAAATTTACTTCGATGGGCGGCCGGGGTTGGAGGAGTTGGTTAGCGCGATGGTATGAGATGCCACGACATGAATATCTACTTGGAATTGCGCGCGCGGTTGCTTTTTTAAGCCCCGCCGCTTGCAATAAGCAAATGCAGATTGATCACCGGATAAATCAAAGTTTCCAGTACGGGGCGTCGAAGAAAAAAGGACGAAAAACGTACGGCGCAAAACTGCCTGAAGCGTGAGATTGTCAGGTGGAAATACTAAATGTTCAACGGTTAATGACCTGCTGCAGCGCGGAAGTCAATTTAAAAATTCCACTTCCCATGAGAGTGGGCCCGGGCGGCTGAATTTGCATAGCAAAAATCTTACACTCTCCACCGTCGCTGTGCGCCTGGAATCCGCGATGTTTTTGAACTATTTGCACGGCATGCCCGTTAGCAGTTCACCTGGCGGCAGCAAAGGTGAGCCATCTCCGGCCGCCGTCGGCGCGCACCTCACGTCCGCCCATAAATCACATCAATTTCACTTTTTTTAAATTTTATTTTTGCCAAACCAACCGAGGCGTGCGCACGCGCGTTCGAGTTAGTAAAACCTGATTCAACTAAAAGCAGATATAATTTGCACAAATTAGACTCGGGGGCGGGAATTGCACGCCCGTGAGTGGGTCATATGTATGCATCGCAAGTGTGTAATCGCGCACGGCAAACTGCAGCCGTGTACGGGGTGTACGGGACTGGTTTGGCGGGTGGGCGAGTGGTTTTGCGTTTGGAAACGGGGAGGTGGTGTTTAGGCGCCCGTTTTGCTTGCTTTTTCGGCAAGACGAGCGACGGTGGTCGAGTGGATTCAACCAGACCCAGCATATGCGCTGCACTAACGTGGAAATTCAACAATTTCGAAACGCTTACTTCCGGCACATATTTTTCCTGCAGAGAGATTCCTCTGGAATGGCTGTTATTGTTTCGTCTCGTCGTCGCCGCTCGCTTCGCAGTTGCATCAATGCAAATGGCACACATATTATATTCTCTCTGCGACCTGCCGTTCCGCGCATGGAATTCGTGATATTACGACCTCTTTTAGGTCGTAGGTAGCAGGTATTTCCTCCGACGATTTCATCTTCTCGTAGTGCCTGGCATAAACTACACGTGTTCCACGCTGGCACTGGCGTCTCTTTCACATTTGCTGCAATCCCAAACCTGGTTTTGACTGGATATTTCGACGCCAGCGTTACGACGAATTTATGCGTAGCCCTGGTCGCCCTTATCGTCGATGTGTGCACGTACACCCCCAACCGATATATAAGTGCGTATGCTTGATGGTGTGGACTGGTGGGTATGGATGCGCTGGTGTTTGTGCGAATGTGTGTATGCTTCAACTGCTATATCATATTATCAGATCGACGGCGTCGCTGAAAGTGATGGTCCATTTTCTCTGCGCCGACGAAAGAAGGCACCGCCAACGTGGCGCAGAAGAGCAACGGCGAGGACAACCCTTCTCGATGACGCCATTCAAGGCGTTCATAAAGCATGTACGCACACATGCACACGCTACGCCGTTGAACGGCGCACACATGCGAATTTCATTTTATATTATGGTCGAGGGTGTAATTTAATATCTGATGCGAGTTTGCCGACGACTTTCGCGTTCTTGGGGAGGGAAACTTATGCGCGAATGTATTATGTGCATCCATCTTTCCCCTTCGCGTCCTTCGAGGTGTCCTTCCTGCGTCTAGCGTTCGTCCTGGCTGGCGTCCTTAGCCTGCTCCGGAACGTGTGCGAGTGTCGTATGCATGTGTGTGGGAGTGTGGAGGAAATATGCCGCAAAACTGGGGCGGCTTCTTTCGAGTGTCGCAATGATCCGTTTTCTTTCAACTCAGCTGAGATGGAGGCGATGCGCCACTTACACCTATCCGTGTAAGTGGCAGAGGATGATTTCGCGTGGTCGAATACACTGGAGACCGGCGCGGCTGTAACGTAAGGCCGCGATAAACGCACGGCATCGAGCATCGAGCGCTCAACTAAAGCACAACTCTCATAAATCAACTCTAACTCGACATCTGGATTATATTCATTCGGAAAAGAGGAAGAAAATTATCGCTTAAACTCTTCTTCTTCAGAAGGGGAGGTGGTGGCGAATAAACGCCAGTCGGAGAGGGCAGCGCTCAAAACCGCAGCGTATCACACAGTCATTGAACATTGCACCCGAAAGGCAATGGGCGAAGGAGGCGGATGAAACGGCGTTGGTAGCGGCGTTAAGTGATGGCCAACGCTGGCACACGGGAAAAGTTTCGCTCTTTTCCATATCGAAACGCGAGGACGAAATACAACGGCGGCAGCGAGGAAGTCGTAGCTTCGGTGAGTAATAGGACTTGGGTTGCCACCCCCCGTCTCCTTCACGAATGATAAGCGCGTATCGCGGCCGCTTTTTTTAGTCGGCCGGCGCTCTTCTTTTCCCAAGAAGTTCCATCGGAAATAGTAAACACCAGCCATATCAGGACTTCTGAGAAATGGTGCAGGAGCTACAAAAGAACGAACCGAGCCGAGGCGAATTATCAGCAACAATTAATTCTGACATCGACTTAGCGTCAGATTGCTTTCAAGTCTAATGGCTGCAAAATCCCTGCCGTCAATCCATAGGCCTAAACATAGGATCGACTTGGTGCCAAGCGATTAAGGAGAGTTTGTGAAATGCTCATTTGAAGAAAATCCAAATTTATTTTTTCCTGAGAGGAAATCACAAATGCGTAGAAATAGTTCTAATTGAGATTGCTGAAAATGTCAAAGTTATTTCTCATGTACCCCACCAAATCAAGAAAAATTAAGGCACAGTTAATTTGGAAATCATGAAGCAGATCGCAGTTTTTACACATGCAATCTGTATTTGGCACACGGGCGATCCTCGAAATATTCCGAATTCCACGCGACAACTTCCAACAGTGATTTGGCGCGAAGTTATTTCGGTTTCGTTGGCTTCGTTGGCTTTCGGTGGCAATGGTCGTCTGGCGGCAGCCGGGCCCCGGGAGGGGTAACGGCCGGTTTCGGGGCGGTTCCTTCACCATGGCGCACAACATGCCGGCCAATTTACCTAACTATGCCTCGGATGTATAAACTCCACGTCGCCGTCGACGCCATACTCAGGCGGCACGCGCTGCCGGGCAAACATGAGGGCGGTTGGGAAACGGTCGAGGATGAACGCGCATAACGAGAGAATAAGCTAGTGGCGCGGCGGACGCAATGGGGCTCTTCGCTTATGGGGTTCGAAAGGAAGGACTTGGTAATTACCGAAATTTCGAGTGTTCCCTTTAGCAATTATGCGGCGTATTACGAAAATGTTGTTCGGTTTGCTGGCGAGCGCGCGTTTTATATCGTCGACGCGGCGATCGGACGCATAGTTGGCGGCCGGAACATTTTCAATTCAAATCGGCCCATCCAACTGCCAACAATATGCCCCCTCCTCCACCTTATCAGTACGACGGCCCGGTTGGAATTAAAACATTCGTTTCCATCGATTTCTGCTGGTCCCGCCAACAAACCCATTTCATATCCCTCATACCTCGTACCTCTACCACCTTACCAAATGTATCACCCTCCCACCCAATCTCATCCAAAACGCAGGGGCCGGCAGACAGCATCAAAGCTGACGTGGATTTTGCTCCTTAACGAGGACTAATAGAAAAGCCCTTTTGCTTGAAACTAATCTCGTATATATCCTGCACAGCGAGATCTAGACCGAAAGTAATATTCGATAAAAAAACGAGCGGCGAAATGAGCATTCCTTCTCATAGTCTCAAAAGTGTTCAAAGTCTAAGCGAAGTTTTTTTTTGCTTCCCTTTCTTATATATATACATTTGGTACACATGTGTACATGTGTGGAATGGTGGGGTGGCTGGAGGCCACAGCTTGCTTTGCGCTCACCGGCTAAAATCCCCCAGCTCCGCCTAACTTTGCGCAAACTTCTCGGACGCCCGAATGTAACATCAAAATCAAAAGTTTTCAAAGATCACGATTGTGGATTGGAACGAGAGAGAATGCACGCGTGTCAACCCCCACCCCCCGAACGATTCCATGCCCATGCCGGACGCAAAGAAATCCGAAGATGTGACTGATGCGACCATACTGGCTGAATTGACCAAAGTAATTGTGGAATGTGGGATTGCAAGCGTGCTAGCGGTGTATGTATCTTCCGCTTCTACTTGTACAGGACCAGGGGAGGGTGCGACTGCATGTCGGATATGCCGGCGGCGCCGCTGCAATTTACATATCTGGAGATTTTCCGGCTGCATGCCAAACAATCGGGATATTCATTGCATCACCGGCACAAGCAGCTCATGTGCGAGGACGCAGGCATGCAGCTCGAAAACTTCGAAGGACTATCAAAGTTTTGCCCGCTAGATGGGTTGGTAATGGCGTGGGGTGAACCGCGCGACTGTGTACGTAGTGGATGGATTTCTGCTGACAACGCCGGCGTACAACTGACGTTTCTTATTCAGCCGCAGTCAAGGGTATTACCATGTCGATTTATCTTTGTACGCATGATGGGGAACAAGTTGTCAATAAACTAGCGGAGTGACGCTTAAGATCTTTGTGTCTAACATAACTTGGTCTTGAAATACAAATACAAATTGACATAGGATGGGCTTATGGGTGGCTTATTGGCAAAACACAAACAAAAGCTGTTAAAATTGGAAGCGCAACAATATTTAGATTATATTTGCTTTCTGTTTCTGTTCTTGGTTTAAGCTTAAACCATGTTTTGTCTTAAAGATCTGATATTCATTTTTTTATTTGTTTCAGGTATGACAAGCTTCTAACATTATCTTGCAATCTTATAGTAAGTAAAGCAAATTCTTCCTTAAAATATTAATGTTAATATTAAGAAGAAAGAAAACTTACTTACCTCCAAATAGAGGCGACATCTGATAAGAGAAAATCTCTATTAAACAGTTTTCGATACGTTTCAATGAGTGAATTTCTATAAATATCGTCTCACAGTTTGCAAAACGAAATATTTTAAAATACAACTTAGGTCCATTTTGCACTTTTTTGGGTACTGAAAGTTTGGTGGGTGCCCTCATCGACTTAGCCTTTACTGAGGTCTCCACTTGTAGCAGATAATGTGAAGTCACTCAACTTAGTGTAATAAAAGGTTAAGACGCACCTTCACTAGATGTTGAGCTAGGGTTATGGCGTTACCTTTACCTGGCGTTGCTGAGAGGTTTTACGTACTTCAAAGGTGTGAGCGCTTTCTCACCTAGGGGTTTTCTTGGAGACTCGCTTGGCTTTACTAATCATACTCATCATGCTAGCGTGTTTACCGGAGATAATTAAAAATGGTACTTACTACTTGATTACGCACATTTCTGGAACGTTTCGGCACAGAGATTCGGCGACTTGGGATAAGGGGCTGGTGGGGTCGACGACTGAGTTGCAACCGGCTGTCTAACGGCCAACTAGTGACTTTCTAGCTCTTCGACTTACGAAATTCAACTTCCAACTAACTCCTACTGCCCCTCGGACATTGGATAATATTTAGGTTTTCGCCCACGTGATGTCGTAGTTCTCACCATCTACAGTACGCGTGGTACCACTCAGTTTTCCAAGCATTGCTTAAGTCGTGTGCCTACTTCAGTATTTCCGTTAACTTGTTTGCGTTACTTTTATTTTGTGGTGCACATTTTTCGCCCGCGCGCTTGCTTATTTCGGTTTTCTAAATTTACATTTAATCTACGCAGATGCCTTTGGACTAATCTTTCCAGAAGTGGTTTTCCTTATAATTCATATTAATTTCTTAATCAGCCATAATCTCAACCATAGGGCTGAAAAACTGGCAAAAAGGGAACTCATACGCCATGAGACAGCATGGCAGATATCTGCCAAAGCAGCAAAGTCGATGATCCAAGCTGAAACGAAGGTAGCGTAGTAAGAGTATCCTGCATCAGATCTAAGCAGGATTAAACTGAGGGAGCTAACAGTGTTGCAAATTCAAAGCGCACCACTACCTGTACGGCATCTCCAACGACCTAATGTGTCGTTAGTGAAAAATCAATAAGAAGACACCTCATCACCTACTTATGGAATGCCGCATAACCGAAGAGCCGCGGATAAAATTCAGCAGTGTTCCATGGAAGGTATGGTTAGGCTCAGTGGTTTCCTAAGACATCATGGATATATAAATGAGAAAATTGTAGAATTCTTCGGCAAGGCCGTAATGCCATAGATGGGTCCTGATCACAAAAAATCCTTTGATAGTAGTTCTTTGGTGATTTTCGCGAATAAACGAATGAATGGTGCATTTCATTCGTTTTACTACTTTTATCGGTAACAAGGTCCTCAAGGTCCTTAGGTCCTCATTATTTTTTTCATCCACATAGTCTTGGCGTTTTAGCTTTTCCCATTTCGAGCAAAGTCACATACGGCAAAGGCCTGTATGTGACACAGACCAAAACTTGTAATATTTCATTTGAAAACATGACATTAACAAAATTTACAATTATTAGATCAGGCTTTTAACTTAATATATTGCTTTATATGTAATAAATAATAAATGCGTTCAATTACGTTGTAATAAAATAATTAACTACTTTTAATTCCTCTTTGTCAATGGAACGCAATTCAGGCATGTGAAACAACCAAATTTGCCTGAATTACGAAGCATATAAAATTTAGAAACAAGTGTTTTGCCGCTGCCCAATTTAATACAATTCATATTTTATGTAACATTTCGGATGCAGCTCTAGTTATACATTGTAAATACATGCATTAAATTACACACGTGAAAGGTATATACGTGTACACTTGTATTCTCCGTGAATGTGTATTAGAGAGTGCACACAATGGGTATTATATTATCTGTGCCTACGCGGGTCAGCTATGTTTCTCGATTAATTAATTTATGAACGACTGCGATTGTTAATAATATATTTGCACACGTAATTATTTGCGCATTTTTGCGACGGGCTTTACTGGCGATTATGCGTGCGGATAATTCATTAATGCACGAGGGCAATTTCGCGCCGAGATGACCTGACAATATTCATTCCATTTGGGATTGGAATTGGAACATTTCAACAATTTGGTATGTTGGATGTAATCAACCAACGGTTGGCAAATAGAGTAAGTTATACGGTGCAATAAATTCAGCGCGTTGACGGTGCACACTAAAACAAAGGGCCGGTCGATCACAGTTTCAGCTCGGCCTCGGGGTAGGTTAATTCCTTAATGAATTCGATGTGCAGGAAAACTTTGGATATGAAATTTGTGTACGTAACGCGCAACAGCCGAGGTATAAAAGTTATATGATCATGGTTGCCCAATTGGAAAGAATAGTTTTAAATGACGGTGTAGTAAAGTAGGTTAAAGTTGGTTATTACGTAGTTCCTTCTATTTACTGACGAGGATTAGGAATACTTTCGTTCTTTTTTTATGCAGCAAGAGGGTGATTTGAAAAGTCCGTGAAGTCAGAGAGGATGCACTATTGGTGCGAATAGAGGTTATTTCTAGATGGTAACCACTCTTGAAAGAACACACACACCAAGTTTCAACCAGATTGGTTTATTTTATCGTTCGTATAAATCGAAGAAGTAGAGGGATTTTCAAAATATAGACGAAAAATAATGACGTATGTCGCTTAAACATTAAATTTGAAAGACAGCATGCCTTAGCGCCTAAAGAAACGCTATATAAACATTATGGTGACTCCTCAGTTTAAATTAGAACAATTTATATGTGCCGGAGTTCGGGGCGGCCACATTTACGGAAATCATTCATAAAATCCCTGAAGTGGTAAAGGATGACAGAAGAGTAGAGTGCTTGCGATTGCTAGTACTTTGGGCATCTCCAATGAACGGTTACATAATATTTTGCCCCATTTTTTTTTTCATTTTTACGCGAATTTTTGAATCCACCTTCGTACGTTGAAATATGCTACCTGTATTTAAACTTCGCAAAAATGCCCATTGCGGTCGAAAATTGTTGTTATTATAATATATATTGAACAAAATCTAATATTCGCAGGAAATATATACGTAAAATGATCAAGAGTCATAACTAATGTCGCGAACCAAGTAGTCAATCGATCTATGTAGCGTGGTGAACACGCCCGGTCCTTAAACGTACTTAACTTAACTTGGTACTTAAACGTAGCAGAGTAAGTTCCACATATTACTAGTCAACAACTATACGCTGTCCGAGTGGCACGTAAGTTGTGAATAACACGAAGCTCATACGGTATTTGGATTACAACAGATTTTATTAAAACAAATCTTCATTGTTCTAACCGGTTACAATCACTCCCAGTGCGACCACTGCGACTACTACGAATTGGCCCCACATTATGGAAAAACTCATAAAAGGCAATTTTATCTCAATTCTTTCTTTATAACTGTATTTAAATTTGATGTAAGTCCTTTTTTCATTACTTAATAAAACCCACTGAAGGAATTAAAACTTAAACCCGCGACCCTTTGCGTCACGCAAACGAATGTGCCACGAAACCGATTGAATGAATTAGAAACGTATTTTTCCACATTCTTAAAGATTTGTTTTTAGCGGATTTGCAGATTAATACCAGGTAGTTGTTGTCCCAAATTCATCATACATCGACAAAACACAATTTTGACGCCAGGCAGCACAATTTCCTATATTTTACTTACTTTTAACCAAATAGGTGCCGTCTCTCATTGCACTGTTATGTGGGTTATTTCAACCCGTATCTTGTTTAAACGTCCTTGGAAAGTTCTCAAAAACACATAAACAATCTGTGAGCGAGCAGCCCCTCTGACACCCCCACCCCCGAATTGAGATGTGTTGTTTTGGAATGTGTTCCCTTAAAGCTGCCATTATGATCCGCTGCTCTGACATGTTAAATCCATATGTCCCTACAGTTTTGATCTTCAAGACGTGCGAAATAAGTTAACATATCGATTCTTATTCACTATCATTATAACTTCATCTTCCTCAAAGAAGCAACGCATGATAGTAACCAATCTATGGCGGTTGTCCCTTACAAATGAGACCACTAGGGATTACACTAGTTACAATATCAACCAAGAGAATGGAAACTACTAACAACAATACTTTATGGTTGTGGCTTCATTATAAAACAGCAAAAAAACATATTCTAGTTCAGACAATGGGTTTTAATATGTGTAGAAAAAAATGAAATACTGCACCTAGACTCTGTATAAGCGAAATTCTCAAAACTAGAAGATAATATATAAAATAGTAACTTGAGCCATTAGGTTCTTGAATAAGATCCCCAATATAGAAATAAAATTTGAAATGTCTGAATGATCGTTCCGCTGGCGTATGTTGATGCTCGTTGTTTGTCTGGAAAATAAAGTGAAATGTCAACAAACGTTTAGAGCATTTCGTGCTCGTATTATTCTTTACTATGGAGACAGCTATTTACCACATCGTGTGATGCGTTTGGCATCATTTGAATATGTGCCCGAGAACACGTGCACGAGGGGCGCAGTTTTTTAAACATGCGCAGTTAATTCGCAATTTGTGCGTTTACCGTTTACGACTTAACGATACATTTTATGGCACAGCTTTGCGAAGTATTTGAAATATTCAACAGCGCCCCACAGAGCGCTTAGCGTGCGGTGTGTATCCGCGCTTCAGAGATTGTTGATGTAAAATGCATAATAGCCCGTTAGGAGTGCGTAATGATTAATAAGCATACAATTTAATTATGCAGTAAAACGTAGTCGCGAGTATCAGGAGATACGCAGCGCATTAAGAGCGCGCACACAGTGTAAAGTTCGGCGGCGCACATTTCACTCTCGCAAGCAACTATTGCAAACTTCTTCAGTCATTACGCAGTCCGCCTGAAATCCGCACCTCGTGTGTCTAAACGCTGTTAGCGTGGCTGACATATACCCGCTCAGGAACACGCCCTTCTACTACAGTGTACTTATGCGTGTTGTAATAGTATCCCATTAACCACCAACTACAGACAGCAAAATATCTAGTTTTATACGTGGGCATTAGGACTGTGAGGAAATGAATTCTGATGGTATGTGCTTTAAGGAAGACGAACGACTTCCGAAAATGTCTTAGTAGTCGGTTGTACATCACCTTTTAATTGAAAGATAAATAGTACATGATCTCCGCTGATATTATTCACATTTTTTGTACCTAAACTGATTTCTCTGTAAGAAAAGTCAGTCCAGAAACATGTAACTAAAACATTTCTGATGTCCTGGCGTAACCTCATTTAACAGGGAAACCCGTAATCCGCTTCATCTTACTGTTAGATATTACGACGATTGGGCTTTAATATAGTTTAATTCGGAATAATAACTCTGTTGAACAATTTACAATATGTATAAGATATCAAGGATGGTCGTTTGCAATGCGTCTGGACGACTCGACGGTTCACGGGCAAGAGGCCGAGGCATCGCGCGATGCTTCCGTTGGGCCTGCCCAACGGATCCTGAGCTGCACCTGCCCCTCAGTAATGGCGTCATCTATTGGTGACGTTCTTAATATTACCACACTTAATTTATGTCGCCTTCCTGGATTTTACATAATGGACTTAAATCGCCCTAATACCTATGCTCGCCCACCTCCAGCTACTAACGAATGTTTTTAATAGTTTGATAGTATCCTATTAACCATCGACTACATACAACAACATATATAGTTTGAAACGTTAGGAAATACGTCAACCAGGAAATGAATTCCGATGGTATGCGCTTTACGGAAGACAAACGATTTCCGAAAATGTCTTCGTTGTTGTTTATACATACTCATTTAATAGAAAGATCAATGATCTCCATAGACATTGTGCACATTCTTTGTACCTAAACAGATTTCTCTCTAAGAAGAGTCCAGAAACTTTTAACTAAAACAATTATGATGTATTGACGTTACCTTCTTTAACAGGGTAACCCGTAATCCGTAACTAAAACAAATCATGTTAGTACAGTCAAATTATAACGGCTTATTGGAATTTTTAAGATGGACTAAAATCGGTCTATTGCCTATGCTCGTCCTGATACCTAGCTCCACATCCAGCTTCTAGCGAATTTCTTTTTAATAATTAAATATAATACATCTAATCACTAAATATACACCACAAAATTCAATACGTGCGACAGCCAGGAAATGAATTCTTTGTGCTTTAAATAAGGCGAACGACTTCTGAAAATGTTGCCCTGATGTCCTGACGTTCACTTATTTAGCGGGGAAACCCTTAATATGCTTATAAAATACTTCATGTTAGTATACTCAAATTATGGTTTATCGGAATTTTTAAAATGGACTATAATCACTCTAATGCGTATGCTCGTCTTGATACCCCTACTCCACCTACAGCGACTAACGAATACGTTTTTATCGAGTTTTACACGCGGGCATTAGGACCGTAAGCTTGTCATCGCGTTATCACCCAATCGACTCAACGGAAAACTGTCCTAACATGATAAAGGACTTCCAATGAGGGTACCGAAGACGTGGTTGTTAAACATCCTTGTTACGCTCCGGTCCAATCCCGTCGCAGACGGGCCTGAAGCAAAACGGGCGAAAGATTATTAATTATAATCAAGGGGGTGGGCTGGTGGATTTTAGAGCGCGGACTCGTTTGACACGCCGGCGCTGTTGTGTAGCTTTCCTGTTCAGGGAATGAGGCGTAACTAGCTTAGCGAACCCACGGATCGAGCGAACTGACACGTAGAAATCTTCTAATGGATCGCATCGACGTCCGTTCTGCATACGTATGCTCCGTGCTGGAGCCCATCGGACGGGCGACACGCCTAACACCTTTAGTTTATTTATATACTTAGTTCAACTGCGATTAATATCAGTCCGACGCCAGCCATATGGGTACCGGCGTCCAAAAACGGAACGTAGGTTGCGGGTCTCGGGTTCAGGCTGTTCGGGGAGGCTGCCGACGATGCGCTGACCATCCGTTCGGAAATGTATTGTTCATCGATGAGCATCACCAAATGCGTCCAAATTACACTGTGTTGTCGCGCCGGATAAAAACCCCGGAACTGCGCTCGAGGTCTTTATTCAAATTTAATTTGCCGTTGTTTGTGCGCACGTTTGTAAAATAAAACCCGTCGTAAGCTCTTTATTCTTCCACGCGGCTTTGGGTGGTATGCGGGGTGCTGGCAAACCGTCCCAGAGATGAAATATTAATTATAGCAAGAATTATTCGCGCCTAATCCTTATTACACGACCTAACCGCCGCTTCCCAGCGACGACGCCACTCGCCGCCGGGGCGCACGCCGGAATAGTACCAGCCATCATCCCCTACACCCGCCCGCCACACCCAACAAGCTAAGGCGATGTTACCAGCGCTAATTCGTTTGCAAACGGCGACCTGCAACCACGGTATATACGCCAAATCATGTATACGTGGGTGGCGCACCCGCACACATGTCACCGCCCCCCTGACGTGCATTCATACCTCTGCATATGTGCGTGCCGAATGTGGGGCGAAATGTCGAGATAAAGGCGATGCGGTGGTTGAGGCGGCACCACGGGGTGGTGCGGTGCACTCCAAACGGAACGATCCTTTTGTTGCGATCCGCCGCCGTTGCCGCGACTGCGACGCGAGCACACCCGCACATATTAGACTTCCGGCTTCCTACAGGCATCACCGACCGCCACCGCTGTTGCCGCTACCGCCTGGGGGTGCGCGTACGTACGCCGTCCGCTACCCGCCGCCACCGCGCCTAATACGTCCGCGCAATTACACAATAACATCGCAACCCCATTTCGGGCACGCCGTTATAATAAACCCACTTACGGCCCTCCGCCTCCTCGTACCCTGTCGCCACGCACTCCTCCTGCCCACCCTACCGTGCGAATCACCCCTTTCTGCCACATTCACCATCTGAGTCCATTACAAATATTACAACAATTACCTTCGCGTTTTCGCATGTTTGCCGCTGTTATATACACGCCAAAATACGCTCGAAAAACTGGCCGACATTAAGCACCCTAGCAGGTTCAACACATGGACCACATGTAGCAACTGCCCTCCTATCTCGGACAACCAGCTAGGAGATATAAAAATAAATGGGTATTGCAACACGCCTCGTCTGCTATATGTGATCAGCCTAAATACAAAAGCGGATACTATTAAACAACTTCAGAACTCAATCGTTCACATGCCATCAACGGGAACCCGTTCGTTTACATCATCTGATGTGTTAATCTCAAAGTGCAACTATGCGACAGCTTACACAAACAGTCCTCGAACTATGGTAAAAGCATTAAATGCTACTATCAAGTAGTAGGTTGGTCCTTCAGGGATATACGTTCTAATCATCAATTCTTTCGAAAATTGACATGCATGAAATCATCTCAGAAATCAGTTGTGAGTGTGTAGTCCTTCTTGTAAGATGAACGACTTCCGAATATGTCTTATTGTTAGTTGTTTACATAGTCTTTCAAATGAAATATGACTAATAAGAAAACGGTTGGAGTAGGCAGACTATCTGAATGAAAAGTCTGAAAGCCAGAAACACTGAGGCCCTTTACAGGACTAGACACATTCTTCTAGTTCATTGGAGAACCTTGAAAGTTTTAGATATTCTAGGTTAATAGAGTTAAAATATTGCTCCATGGAATTTTACAGAAGGCCCAACACAGCCCTCCTATGGAGATGTTGGGAGACCTCTGTGTTATACGGTGCTGGTTATATACTCGGCTTCCTGCAGCGTGCAGACGGGCGACGGCGATGAAGAATGCCCGAGATGCATGCGGTAACATGTTTAGGCTGCCTGGGAGTGGGACCCAGTATATGGAAAACAATGCAATTAGTACCTATATGTGCGCCCTGGAAGTAACTCGGCCCGGGGAGGCGGGCGTAATTATTATGTTATAATTAACGAGTGCGACGTGCATTTACGAATTCTGTGCCTCGTATGTCAGGAGCCCAACGCATTCCAACAAGGATTAAGCATTCATACACTCTTAATTTGCGCATCACGTAGCTCTTTTCCCATAAATCGTCATTCAAAAAAACCGCTTGGTTAATAGCGAAATACAACCAGGCGCAGCCTAACAATTAAAGAAAAATGCATGCTGAAATTCACAACAGTTTCTCTCTGTTATAGTATATAATGTATTATGCCCCCTAAAGTCATGCAACCGTTTTTTTGAATATTCACTTATTCGTTTAGTTTTTCACATTAAAAAGTTACGATGTAATTTTCCAGCATGCGCGAGTTACTATGAGATTCACTTTTCAATTTATTGTTGCGTCCGCCTCGTGCTAATGGCACTGGCTCTTGTGAAGCCTTGCCGAGTTAATTTTCTGCGTGCGCGCGTGCATATGCATTATGTTCGGTGGTTCGGTTTTCGATTGAAAACTTTGCCGGAAACTTTAATTGGAAAACGCATCGGTTTTCACAACGTGCAACCGTCGCGGCACGTCTCGACTTACAACAAGCCATTTACTTCAATATGTTCCAACGCTTCACAACGCACTCAGGTTCTGGGAAGTTCTGTTCTCAATGCGCGATCATCGCTTCTGACATTGGTGTTTACCTTGTTTTTGTTGACTTAATGGTAGAATGATATTGAACTATACTCCGTTGATGACAATTACTTTAAGTGCTCTGCTCACTTGCTGACGATGCATCAGACCACACATTACAATGTAACTGGGATTGATAAAGGTATGCATATATTCCGATCCGGATACGGACTTCGTGACTTCGTTAATCAAAAGTACTTCTGATATAATGACGGATTGGATAAGTGGATGAGACCAATGTTCGGCATTGAGTATCTAAATTTTGTTTGATTATTTCAGTCCAGCTAAGTGGCGCAGAGGTATGGTCGATGACCACTGTCCATGAGGTCCCGGATTCGATTCTCGGTGGGGATGCATATTAAAGTGAATTCTTCT